>BMAO01025971.1:0-52741 GCA_019973975.1 Trichonephila clavata
AAATATTTTCTATTTTGCTCTGCCTGAAGAAAAATAAAAGCATAAAATATTAGAAATATAGCCTTAATTTATATGTAAAATGCAAATTAATTCAATTTAACTTAAATTCTATTCTTCTTTTTTAAAGCAGTAAGAAATGTGCCAACTTATTACGTGGCTTTTTAAAAATATCTTGTAAGAAAAATTTTCTCATACTCATAAGGGCAATACTTATGTTCAACTACTTTTTCAAACAGTTGGGGCGAATAAAGACTTGATCACAAAATGAGCAGCTTAAATCTCTCTCTGTTAACCACATTATTTTCAACCTCCATTTAAGAAAACAATTTTCATATGAAGTATGAAAAGGGTTGAGGATCCCAAAAAATTAAGAAAACAAGTTAACTAATTAAAATAAAAAAGAAGATGAGACAAAACAGTTTCACAACAAGCGAGACACTCTGTATATTTGTGAGCAAAATTTTTTTCTTCCTATGAAGTTAACTTGTCTGACTTAACTTGAAGGCAATTATAAGAATTTCAATAAGAAATCTCATTCCTGATTTCAAAAAAATTGTAGAAAAGTGTAATAAGGTACGTTTGTCCCATTAAAATGATCCTAAAAATAAACGTGCTTGCAATTATACGAGGAGGTCCCGAATTTATGGCTCAAACTTTAAGGGTATGTACAGGACATTGTAACAATCATTTATTGTATAGTAATGTATGGGCGCAAGTGATGTGACGAGGCGCAAAACACAAAAAATAAGAGACGAAAGGAAAGACAAAATGTTTATTGAAAGCATCGTTGACAAGTTTAATGTTTAATAACTGTTCATAACTGTTCAGCACATCAGCTATGCCCAGCAGAAGTACACAATGCAGTACCACCCACTGGCAATCGGAGAAGGTAGTCTGCTGGATTCAAAGCCTGCACTCGTTGAAAATCGAAGAAGTGTAAGCAATTTTCGTTTAACACTCCTTAATGGAGGAGCTATCCCATCCATTAGTGTACAAGAGAAAGAAGGAAAACTAGCCCTAGTCGAAACAACACAATTTATTTACTATTCTCAACAACAACACAAATTCAGCAATCTAAGTTAAGAAATACACCAATTGATAAATATAGGAGCAATTGCGAAGTAGACGAGATAATTGGAGAATTAATAATAAATCGATTTACTTACACTTAGCACTTCCAGGCAATACACATTCTTATATTTGAAGATTATCTCTAAAGTAATCCAATCCAAGCCGACCGAATCCAATTTAGCAACAAATTGACCAAATCGTCAATCTACTAAGTGCTCTAGTCTAGCTTTACGTTATCTTACGTTAATCTTCATGTTATCATTTAGCTTCTAACCTCTCTCTCCTACGCGAACCCGAAGGCTAATACCTAAATACATGACATAATTTACATAGACCGCGTCTTCTTCTTCAGGAGGAAGTTTTCAAAAAAATAATATTTAAAGAAAGTTATCCTCCAAGAGGATTATTAGAAAAAACGCGGATTGGCCCGTTACAACTCTATAAACGGTTTGGGGACTTACACTTATGTGATGAGCAACAACCCTTGTACTTGACTCTGATCTATCAGCTAGAACGTTCAAGATGCTTTCTTCTAGTCTTGGACTGCGTACAGCTCTTCGTCGACCAGCATCATATATGGTGACGTAGAACGAAGGTGTTTCACGAAGTTGAAGATGTAATCGCTGAAAAATTGTGTGATCCAGCATTCGTCGATCAGGAAACTGCGCGTGATACATTCGTAGACCAGTTCTGCTGTTACCATTTGCACGGCCGTACTTGTAATGCATGTTTGTATTTTCGGCATACGTAATGTCTCCCATCGTAGAAGTCGATATAATTGCGAATGTCATTTTCCCCTACTGAGATGCATCATGTTGAAGGGCGACTAGACATCTACTGCCCCCATTTCTCTTGTCTTTTATTTCCCCTGCTTGCGCCTATACATTCCAACACAATAAATGATTGTTACAATATCCTGTATCTACCCTTAAAGTTTGAACCATGAATTTGGGACCACCCCGTAGATGATTTGAAATTAGCATAGTAAATAAATTGAACAGAACTACTATTATTTTATTTCACTTAAAGTTATAAAATAACAACCAACAAAACCAATCTCAATAAAACCAATAATCAATTTTTGTAATAAAATGTGTATCTTTTCTGACAGGCCAAGTTAAATAATGGATGTAATCATTTTAAAAAAAGATGTATCCCTTCAATATCCTCTCCTTCCCGCGAGCCAAAATAGTTGCCCACCCCTGATGTAGATGAAGTATGTTATCAATTCAGTAAAGTTATCATCTAGATCAAGAATTTAAGGTACAGAAACAACTTCATCTATGTCATCAAATTTTCTTCAATTTCCCTAATCATGCGTAACTTGCTACGGTCTTTCGTTCCGAACAAATAACGGAAATCCCGGTGAAAGAGAAAATAAAAACCGACTGCATCATTCCGTAAACCAGGAATTTCGAATAACGGTTAGGAACGATTTCTTTCTTTTGTTATGCTCATGAAACAGCTGCGAGACTTACAAGGTTATTCGGTTTATTAGAAAGGAAGGGTGGAAATGTTTTATTTAAGTAAATGCGTAACATTATCTGGTCGAGGAGAAACGAACATTTCCACAGCAAAAAGATTTCGTATCTTCTTGCAATCATCTGCATAAAGAACAAAACCACAATAAGCCAATCGCTGAGGTCACGAGTTATGCGTTTAGCGAAGTTTTATTCCAGCCATGGGTTTTACAACCCTAATTCCACCTATTATGTAAACTAGGGGTCCTGAGGACCATATCAATAAATCCACAATGATTCGTGGATCATTTCAATACATTTACAATGACTCGTGGGCCACATGACTTTCAAAAATAGTAACATATAGTCAGGAAATTTAAATAAGAAAGAAAAAAAAAGGTTTGCTTTGTGCAAGACTACAACTGACTCTAAGAGGTGAGATGGTGTTACAGGTTTTACAGCTACTTTGAATGTTAAAGATAAAAGTCCACCTTTCCTTCTGAAAACTTCTGAGATTTCATGCATTGTCAGATTTTTTTATGTTTAAAATTATTTAAGATACGATGAAATTTCTGAAAAATTCGTCCTTTTTAGATAGTTTTGTCTCAAATAGATATCAAGCATATCAACAAAATGCTTTAAATATCAGGAATAACAGAAAAAAATGGCGTTTTTTTACAACAAAAAGCAGACAAGGCAGTTTTTCCTGAAATTGCTGCAGATTCAAATGAAGGGCCGCTAAAAGGCCTCCAGCGAGCCATTCGTGACCCGCGGGTTGAAGACGCCTAATGTAAACAATAGAACAGAAAATATTCTAGGGTGTCGACCGCCCAAGGGCAAAAACCAATTGTGCCAACTCTCTAGAGAATTTATCATATTTTGATTAATACTTAACGTTAATATTACAAACTCCTCTATCTGTACATTAAAATTCTATGTGAATATTGAAGTGTTTTTCAAACAGGCTTTGTAAGGAAAATCATTTAGTCGAAAGAAGCTGCAAGACTTTTGCTCAAAAAACTTGATAACAAATAAAACTACAAGAAACTACCTTTTAATGGAGGGAAGCCACTTTCACTAAAAATGAAAACGGGCATTGCTTATATAACAGTGCTTCTCAAACTTTCACTATTGGCGACCCAATTTTGAATCATAATTTTTACCACGCCCCCTTTCTATAATAATACTATATTGAATGCAATAATAATGCACTTTGGCGCTAAAGCTACAATACGATCTTAATTATAAACCGTACAAATTAACAAGATATTGTATATATTACTATAAGTAATATATATTTTAAGCAAATTACTTTTAAGTAATATGATTATGATTATGTTACTTTTGATGTGTAACATCTTTCCTCTCGATTGCTGGAGATTTGTGGGAGTGATTTCGTGAAAAGGGACGGAAATGAGTAACCGGAAGTTGGGGAAGCACTCGCTATAAAATTTGACCAATCAGCACGCTTGGTGGTGTCTTTTCTCTACCCTGGCATTGAAGTTCTGTTTTTTCTCCTTCATTCGGGAAGGGCTCCTCCCCCATCCCTCACTCCCTGCGGTCTAGGCCGTGGGATCTTTTTGTTTTCTCACTTTAGGATCAGAGAAGAAGCTAAGTCCTTTAGGTAGAGTCGTGGTAGACAATGACGAACGTGTTTCGAGACCTGACTTCCATTGCTGCGTACAATTTAAACGACCGGGCCACAGAGTAGCTGGTGTTGCGATCTATCGTAAACAGAACAACTCACATGTTGTGGTTCCATATGGATATTACTTATCATCAAACAAGTGGACTGGGTATTATTAGTCAAGATATTGGGGACATGTGTGCGGCAGAATCCTTATTTGAAAATGGACAAACAGTGATTTCGGTGGACGTATACATTTCCCCAAATCAAACGGTTCTAAAAATTAAAGATTTCCGCATTTTGTACTTTTACCAAATAGCGAAGGTGTTGTTCTGCTCTTTTTAACACGCTTTTATAAGTTTCACTTGCATGTAACGGAATCTTGGAACTCGATTTTCACCCACTTAAAAAGGTTAGATTAATTCGAAATTTTGCACACTTGTCAAGGACCGATGACAATACAATAATTTCTAAATTTTGTTCCATTGTCTTCATCAGGATCGTCAGGAATCGCGATAATCAGATTTGTCGACAATTCCATATATCACTTCCAGATTTGGCAACTTATTGCACATACAATTTTAAGATTTGGCGACTAATTCGACATACCATTTTCAGATTTGGCGACTAATTCCAGATTTAGCGACTAAAAGAAAAAGGTGTAACCCTACAGCGAGTGTTTTTAATTAATACACTTGTGGTTTATAAAAATAAAACAGACAAAAAAAGTGTTGTGTATATGAAAAAGTGGAAAGTGGGTGTGTGTTATCAATTTTTACTCTAATATAAACATTTTTCTGAAAATGAAAATAAAAAAAAAAGGGCTTGTGATGAGAAAAAAATAATTTATGTTCTAACTGCTAAATATTTTTAATTTTTATAAAGGAATACGTTTAGAAGTGATGATACGAATTAACATTATAGCAATAGGTTTAAAAGGTGAGAATACGATTGATAATATTACCATGTTTTTATTAACTCGCTTTCTTTAATGTCTGTCCGGGTGGAATTTTGTAATTGATTTTAAACTGTGTGACTTTCCGATGAGCTAGAGACTTGAAATTTGGACCATATCTCAGAAGTGGATGACAATGCATAAAAATATGAAAAAAGAAGAAGAAAAAACGAAAAGGAGGAATTTTATACTTTTTAGTCCGTTATAAAAACATGATACATTAATTTTTTTTTAATTCGAACTTTTTTTCTTTTTACCACACATTTTATTTGTTTGACCTGTTCTTTTAAGACGGAATCTAATATAACGATGCGGGACATCCGAGGCCCCGTAAACAGAGAGAATAAATACACTTCAGACCCTTTTAATTAAAATCCATTGAAGAACAAGACTTATTCCAGCAGCCACGTAGTTCTGGCTCAATATCAAACTCAGCCATCGTATAGTCGTAAGCTGATGCGTGCGCAGATTCGAATCCGAGAGATGATGTTTGTTTTTTTTTTCTGTTTGTTATTTATATTTTCATTTTAAATTAAAAAAAAAAATATATAAACTCAAGGATAAATTCAACAATGAATTAATGACAGTTTAAAAAACTAAAAAACACGCTTTTATTGTAGATCGAACTAAAAAATGAAAAATAAATTACAATTTTAAAAAAACTAAAGAACACGCTTTTATACTGAATCGAATAAAAAGTAAAAAAATAATTCTTAATATAAGAATAAAATAATGAACGAGAAAATTAAAGTCATTGGGGTAAAAGCGTGGGGTGCAATTTCGGAATTGAAAGAAGTTAGAAACTATAACAATTGATATATTTATAGAACACCCCACGTGCTTTTACCCTTTTATGTGCAATAAGTAGCCAAATCTGGACGTGGTATTTAGAAATGTCGCCAAATCTGTTTATCGTGATTCTTGACGATCCTGATGAGGACAATGGAACAAAATTATGAAATTATTGTATTGTCATCGGTCCTTGACAAGTGTGCAAAATTTCGAATTAATCTGACCTTTTTAAGTGGGTGAAAATCGAGTTCCAAGATTCCGTTACATGCAAGTGAAACTTATAAAAGCGTGTTAATAATAATACTTAGCTTGTTTAATTTTATGAACAATGTGTAATTTAATATTCTCATGGTAAAAGAGAAATAATCTCGTTCTGAATATTTTTCTCTAGGTAGTGTACTTTAACCTCTTCCTTTTTTAACACGCTTTTATAAGTTTTACTTGCATGTAACGGAATCTTAGAACTCAATTTTTACCCACTTAAAAGGATCGGATTCATTCGAAATTTCGCACACTTGGCAAGGACCGATGACAATACAATAATTTCATAATTTTGTTCCATTGTCCTCATCAGGATCGTCAAGAATAAGGATAATCAGATTTGGCGACAGTTCCACATACTTTTTCCAGATTTGGCGACTTATTGCATATATCATTTTTAAATTTGGCGACTAGTTCCATATACCATCTTCAGACATGGCGACTAATTTCCTACATCATTTCCAGATTTGGCGACTAAAAGAATAAGGTGTAACCCTAAAGTGTTTTGAATTTAACTCTAATTATATATGCAAGTATAAAATACACTTGCGGTTAAAAGAAATAAAACAAACAAAAGAAGTGTTCTGTATCTGAGAAAGTGGAGGGTGGGTGGGTGTTAGCAATTTCTAACCATAATATAAACATTTTTCTGAAATTAAAAGTAAAAAAAAAGGCTCGAGCATGTGAAAAAAAATAATTTGCGTTCTAACTGCTAAATATTTTTTATTTTTATAAAGCAATACGCTTAGAAATGATGATACGAATTAACATGAAAGGAACACGTTTAAAAGGTGAAAAAACGATTGACACTTAATAATTGCTTTCTTTAATGTTTTGTAATTGATTTTAAACTGTGTGACTTTCCGAGGAGCTAGAGACTTGAAATTCGGACTATAGCTCGGAAGTGGATGACATTGCATGAAAATGTGAAAAAAGAAACAAAAACAAAAAGGAGGAATTTTATAATATTTAATCCGTAAAAAAACACGATACATTAAAAGTTTTTGTAATTCGAACTCTTTCTTCTTTACACACTTTTATTTGTTTGACCTGTTCAAAAGAGTCGGAATCTAATATAACGATCCGAGGCCTCGTAAACGGAGAGAATAAATACACTTCAGACCCGTTAATTAATATCCATTGAAGAGCAAGACTAATTCCACAGCCACGTAATTCCAGCTTCAAATATCAAACTCAAGGATAAATTCAACAATGAATAAATGATAGTTTAAAAAACTAAAAAACACGCTTTTATTGTAGTTCGAACTAAAAAATGAAAAATAAATTATAGTTTGAAAAAAAAACTAAAGAACACGCTTTTATACTGAATCGAACTAAAAAAAAATTATTCTTAATAAAGAATAAAATGATTAACGAGAGAAAATGAAATGTCATTGGGGTAAAAGCGTGGGGTGTTCTATAAATGTATCAATTGTTATAATTTCTAACTTCTATTCCAAATTAGTGTAAAAATGTAGTACAAAGCACCCCACGCTTTTACCACAATGACATTCATTTTCTCTCTCGTTTATCATTTTATTCTTTATTAAGAATAATTTTTTTACTTTTTAGTTCGATTCAGTATAAAAGCGTGTTTTTTAGTTTTTTTTCAAACTATAATTTATTTATAGGACTCTTCGAACGTACTCCTCCTTTATTGGATCAAATTATTTGTAAAAAATTATCATTATTAGAATTATCAAGTTTGTTACTCTTACCCCGAAGAGCTAAAAAAATTTGAGCAATCATTTTTAATGTTGCTACAATACGTAAAAGCATCTTGCACCAATAATTAGTCTCCGCATTAATAAGTATTTGCGAGACCCTGTCAATTGTTTTAGAGCATTGTAATCGCTAACTAAATTGAATCCAAGACTTTGGGTTTTGACTATGGTTTTTTGATGTTCCGGGTTCATTTAGAGTTTTAACAAGGTGTTTCCGACTTAAAACTTTCTGTGTAAAGAGAACTAAAACGACATAGCCAAAAAGTTAGCAGAAAAAATAATATACACAGTTTTTTGTAATAGAATAGACTAACAATTTACGCATAACCTTTTCACCGTATAACCTTTTTAAAATTCTAGTATAACGTTGTGATCTAAATCTTTGACCGGTGTAGTCGTAAGAAAAGTCATACTATGTCAATAGCTAAGGGTGTTGTAATGACTTGAATCGGCTTATCAAAACAATTTATTACATTGAAAATTAACTTGAGTATTTTTACAATCGTTCCGAGATTGGGATCACAGTTAGTCTCTTTTACAGTAAAGTTCAGCTCATCTCAAACATCCACCTTATCATGAGAATCACGTGAAGTCGATACCTTTTTATCGGTAATAGGGGCCACAGTCCTTCGGCTTCGCTGTTTGACTTTAATCGGGGGAGGGGACGCAGTGGGTTTCTCGCTATATATCGCTAGAGAGGCCTCTGAACGGTTCTCCCTCGCGAACTCCCACGCCTTGCCTTTTAAAGTCCAGCTCCCTCATCTTCCTCCTTTCGGCTTTTCTCTTACATCTCTTGTCCGTCGGCTCCTCAAAGCGTGGGACCCTTTCCGGCGCATCATGTAGTGGTCTCCTGCCCAGACACGCTGTCATCCCGGATGCGTGAGAAACGGAAATTCCACTCAGGCCGGGGGATATGTCCATTCTCGGATTCTAAGGAATGGTCGTGGGAACAGAGGTAAGAATTCTTGACCACCCATTTAGGCCACTTTTTCCCAGCAATTAGGGAAAGGAAAGCGGACACATCACAGTGTCGTTCTACCAAACATCTATTGGCATCTGATAGAGTGAGGGAGTGAATATTAACGTCGCATTGTTCAGATATACAAGGACTTTTGGTGAGGGACCTCGTAGTTTTGAACCATTCGGATTTTCTTTTTAATAACTATTTATTTCTGGCCTTTAATAGCAATACATTTACCCTCAAAACCATATTAACTGACCTTCTTTTGCCAAAATTTTTGGTTTGTGGTAGAATTACTTTCTTTTAAATGTATTAAACAGTTTTTAAATTTTACAAATATGTTTAAAATACGACCTCTAAGATATATTTCTAACGAAAACCAACGAAGAAAGAAGTAATATACAGGTTCTTCTGAAACTCAACGTTAGGCGAGCATAAGGTGAAAGGGTGAATCATATCTTAGCTCTGTGAAAAATAAAAATAAAACTTTCATATTTTTTGGTTAAGTGATGATTAGTATATTTTTGAAAATGTGGAAAACTGATACCGTCCATCACATCATTAGGAACTGTGGCCACAAATTCTACAATTTCACAGTGATTTTTTCACTAACGTGGTTTTTCGTAGCAGTGCTTTTAATCACAGTCACAAATTGAGTAAATATTTGCTGGTTTTGTTAAGATTAACGTAGTATTAGTCAGTTTGAGAAAAGAAAGTCACATAACTTCAACTCTCCATACTAAAAAAAATATTACATACTACCATAAGCAAGTTATTTCAAACGATTCCAAAATAATACATTACTTGCAACTTTATTATCCGTAACAATTATTGGCAATTTTTTACAAACTGACTTCATTTCAAGAAACTCATCTTTAAGTGTTTACTCAAATTAAGCGATGCTCTTAAAAATAAAACGGAAAATATTTTTGTAATACTTTAATGAATTAAGTGTCCTAAGTGTTTTCCTTCATCTTGAATGAATCTTTTTTGAAAGTGATCGCTTGATGTGTCGTGAGTAATTAGCTAAATTTATTTCTTCCACTGCTCCAACATTCCTTTGATGCAGTTCAGTTGCATTTCGATTGGTTTGAAAGAAGTTAGAAGGCAAAAACTTGGAACATTTAATTTATTAAGGGGGTCCGGTACTTCCATAGGAGCCCATGTTAAATTGCGTAAGTTTATGTACCTTTTTCTCAGAAACTACTTGCTTCTCATAGATGAAATTTTTACAGTAGGTTATATGTACTATCAATAAGACTTTAATGAAGGTTTTGTCTTTTTACAAATAATTAAAATCATTATGAATTTTTTTAAAAATGTCCAATCCCCCCCCCCTAAAATTTAGTTTAAAAAGACGTTATCTAAAAAGGTTTGCTAGATATATCTTATCCGCTCCATTAAAATGTGTAAACATGTTGAAAACATACTTACTGAAAATTTGAGGACTCTACATTAATTAGTTTCTCAGAAAAAGGTACATAAAGGGGAAAATACCGCATTTTGAAAAAACAGGCTTTAAAGTAAAAATTTGTAATTTTTGACGATTTAACCTTTTTTAATACTTTTCAGAAGCATATGAAACATTTTCTTTGCCCTTTGCTTCTACAAAAGACTCTTCTGGTTTTCTTTTTTTCCTTATTTTTAGCAATCTAGCCTTTTTTTTTTTGTATCTCAAGATCCTTTCGTTGGGCTACACCAGGGGTCGGCAACCTAAGGCACGCGTGCCACATGTGGCACTCGCTAAGATTCTCAATGGCACTCTGTACTACTCTACAAATTTTTCAGTTTTAAGTGGATGGGAGTTGATAAATTTGTAATGGACCTTATTTGAGAAACATCTGAATTATGGGCATTTACGGCACTACGAAAAAAATTTGAATACTAACATCGCACTGTTCGGCTACACGAGGGCTTTTTGGCGACGGGCCTCGTAATTTTGAACCATGGTCAAGTGACGAAGACGACACCTGAGCTGGCACCCCCTCTCCTAACTACCACACCAACGGGAGGACGTTTGAGCTCTCGATAAATTTAACGTGTATCGCGTCCCTACACGGTGGGTCTTCTGTGGTACTGGGCTCGAACTCATGACACGCCAGCCACGAGTCAGATATCTTAACCACTTGGCTACCACGGCCCCCAAAAAATTTGGAAGGTAACTCTTAAGATAAATTTGCAGCTATTTTGTAAATTATTGAGTGCCATTGCTGGAGAGATTTAATTGTTTGAAGAGGGAAAATTGTGCATGTACTCTACTTTCCGCTTTTCAGTCTACATATCTAAGTAAAAAGTCTTTCCTCATAGGATATTTCTAGTCTGCAAAGTAATTGTTTAACAACTGAATGCTCAGAAACGTACCAAATTGAAAGTCACAAATTGTACCCCTGATTAGAGCGGTGCAAGCACTCTGTTCGCTTTAAAAATTTTATTTATCATTTTATTTAGCTATAATGAAAGGAAATACTTTATTTTTTATGTTGTCTATTTCTTATTTTAATAAATATGTTTAAAAATGTATAATATATGTACAATTCTAATTTTTTAAATTTCTGTTGAAGAAATAGCTATATCTTATGCTGTTTATTTTTATGTTAAGAAATATATTTAAATCAAGCAAAATTAATCTATACAAATAAATAAAATTGAAGTGTCTGTTTGTAATTTCAAATTAGCAGCTTTTTACTTAATGCACTTAAAGTATATACGGTACTCATAACAAAAAACCAATTTTTAAAATTTTTGTCTGTCTGTCTGTCTGTCTGTCTGTTTGTTCCGGCTAATCTCGGAAACGGCTGGTGCGATTTTAAAAATTCTTTCACTAATGGAAAGCTACATTAACGGGGAGTAACATAGGCTATATTTTATTCCCGTATTCTTACGGGAACGGAAACTATACGGGTGAACGTGAAACTGAATGCCAAGATGAACGCCAAATTGAACGCCAAGCTGAGCTAATGAAGTCGTTGTTTTCGTTACTGACGACCGATGGCCTTCATGAGACATAATAGTGTTACTCACACATGATAATACGCTGACACGGGCCATAATTTTTTTTATGATATTTATCTCACTGTTCAGTTAAGTAGAGCATCGGCTGTTTCGGATGCACTTTTAAAAATAATAAATCAAGGCTTCATAAGCAAAAAGCAATGCAAGAAACAAAAAATTGATAAGTTTTACGGTTAGTTTTAATCCTTTTTTTTTTTTTTATTTACATTTTTAGTCACATTTAAACAATAGTTATTATAATCCCAATCTATATCTATACAAATAAATAAAATTGAAGTGTCTGTAATTTCAAATTAGCAGCAATTGCTTGCGGGGCGGGGGTTTAAGGGCGTTAGAAATTCCGATTTTTAAGTTATTAGACGTACAGTCTTGAAACTTAGTAAGTAGATTCCTCTCATAGGGTAGAGATACGCTACAAAATGGGTTTCGTGAAAATTGCCCTCAAGTGGCGTTGCGGTATTTAAGGGGCGTTATAGATAATTATTTCCATTTTTAAACTATTAGACGCACAGTTTGAAATTTGGTAAGCAGATTCCTCTCATAGGATAGAGATACACTACAAAATGTGTTTTGTGAAAATCGACCCCTATGCCGCGTTGCGGGGGTTTCAAGGGGCGTTATTGATAATTTTTTTTTTGCATTTTTAATTTATTGGACGCACAGTCTTCAAATTTTGCTAAGCAGATTCCTTTCATAGTGTGCAATTCCCCTACAAAATTGGTTTTGTGGAAACAGACCCAGAAGTGGCGTTGCGGATAAGTGCGTTGCTCAAGTGGCGTTATAGATAATTATCCCCATTTTTAAACTATTAGACGTACAGTCTTGAAATTGGATAAGCAGATTCCTTTCGTAAAGTAGAGAACCGCTACAAAATGGGTTTCGCGAATATGAACTACTAAGTTTAATTTCGGGAGATTAAGAGGCGTAATTGATAAATATTTCCATTTTAAACTATTTGATCATCCTGCTTGAAAATTGGTAGGCATGTTCCTTTCATGGAATAGAGTTCCTCTAACAAAGAGTAAAACGAAAATTGACCCCCAAGGAGGGTTGCGAGGGGTCAAGAGGAGTTACAGAAAAAAATTCCTGTTTTTAATTGAATATACTTGAAATTTGTTAAGCATGTTTCTTTTGTTGAATAGGGATCCACTAGAATGTATTTTAAGCAAATCAAGCTCTGGGGGGGGGTGCGGGGGGTTACTGGGACGTATTGACAAAAAAAATTACTTTTTTCGAGCTACAAGGACTATAATAATGAAATTTGGTTTGCATTTTTCTTTTGTTGAGTTGAAATCCGCTAAGAGCGGTTATTTTGAAAAACGGTTCTCAACGGGATTACGGGATATTGATAGTAAAACTTTTTTTTTCCCTGTTAGATTTCGACTTGAAATTTGGCTTGCATGTTCAATTTACGGTGTAGAGATCCACCGAAAATTGGTTTTGCGGGAATCCACTTGGTGTTTGGGTTACGAAACAGCAAACATCATTCTATGCTTCAATTTTAGAGATTTTTAGAAAATACAAATTAGATGAGTTCTGTCCTTTTTTTTATCAACAGGTGACAGTTACAGGTATAAGTATATTTTTCAATACAATCGAATTCTTAATGCAGGACTTAGGTATCAATAATTTATACATATATATAAGCAGTAAAAATTTATAAAACATCATGAAATTCCCAGCGAAGCGGGCGGGTAACAGCTAGTATATAATATTTTCATAACTTCTTTTGTAGTTATTTCTTTATTAAAAGTGATAAGTTAATAAAAATTAAACTTGAGTATTAATAAAAATAATGCACCGACATTAAATTTTTTTTTTATGTTGATGCTTGATGTATGCTCTGTTCATGAAGTGTTTCATTGACAAAGTGCTAAACTGGAAAAGAAGTTCACATTTTTGCGTGTTAGATCGTTTTTTACAAATACAATACTTGGAAAATCTACACAATTGATGGGCAGGTTCTTTCGAAGTAAATCATAATTTATTCTAGAGTTGTCTATAAATTACGGAATATTTCCCTATCATAGGAAACGAATATAACATAAGTATAGATGTACGCGCGCCGAAAAAAAAAATTGCACAAATATTGAACACAACAATCAGAGACGTCTTAAGACATGGGCCAACAAGGTCCGGGTCCAGAGCCTCACCCTCGAGGGTGGAGTGGAATATGTATACATATTCTCCGAAAAACAGGAAATTGCCAACTGCATGTCAACTGGCAAAAGTATTAAGACTGTATTATTATGTGATGACCATTGTCCTAGGCCTAAACCTAATACTATAAATAATTGTTCAACACATTTAGATTGTGAGTCAAGCACATTTCTTTGTTTCAGATTACCATTGTAATGAGTGTTTGACAATGCATGTAATATATTCTGTCTTCTTTTTTAAAAATCTCAGGTAGGGTCTACTTTTCCATAGGGGGCTGAGGGCCTCTAAAAATTTTAAGATTTATCTGGACCCAGATAAATTTAAAAAATGGAGAATATTTGCCCCCTCCCCCTGCAAAGTCACGTTTTGTGCCTCAAGCCGGATCTTACACAGGTCGTCAGTCAGACTTTGGTCCCCTTAAAGGCCTTCCCCCCGCAAGGTGGGGGTTTGCTGAGGTGTACGTTACGCCACTGACCTAGGGCTTCAAAGAGTCTTAAGACGTCTCTACAACAATCCAAATCCGTAATTACTGCTGGCAATTTTTGATTTAATAGACGCTCAGATCGCGTCTCTGAAAGTTCTTCAGGTATTTGTTGTCTTTGTTTAAGCCTAAGTGCCTTGACAGTGAATCCCCGTGCGCCTGTCACCAATAGACCAGCAACCCTTAAATAAAAGAGGGAGTCCAAAATAATGTAATAAACGAAAAGCACAGTTCCCTTTCTAAAGTTGCTTCCTTGCATCGTCCTTATGTAGGCTGGGAAGAATCTTGTAGGAGCTTGTAGAGTTTTCGCGTGAAATAATCATTCTAAATCTTTCTGGACCTTTCTAGAAACATCCATTTATGTCGCCAAATTGAATGCCTTAGCTACACTTGGCTAAAAAAGTTATCGCCAAGTCTGTCACCAAGGTAACTAGTATTACTAAAATAGTATTCTCTTTTGCCCTACAAACGATTTTTCCGACCTCTATACCTTTTCAACAATGAAGCACACAATGATCAAACTTTCCGTAACAAAATTTAAATATTGAAACGGGAATATAAAAAAATGCCTAAATGTGTCAATCTATCTTGTATTTTTGACAATCAGGTACAAACCTTTAAATAATAAAATAGACTAAAAATGTTTCTTATTTGTTACTGTGATGATTGTAATATTGAATGCAATTACATTTAAATACTGAAATGTTTCGTAAAGTAAAAAAATAATTGAAACTTAAACTTCCTTGTAAATTTAAAATGTCTTCATAAACAAAAGAGGCTGTAGTCTTGCTTTTAGAGTGTTTAAATCATGAGAAATGTGTGTGTGTGTGTGTGTGTAAGCATATACTTTTCCTGAAAAACTTTTAATGATAAATTTACTCAACAATTAAATTCTCTCGGTGTTTGAAATATCGAGGAAAATAAATTAATGGAATGAATAAAAGGAAACATTTTTTAAAAATGCAGAATATGCTGCATGGATATTTAAATTTTTTTTAAAGAAAAGTATTAGTTTTTTTTAATTATTATTTCAAAAAAATCTCTCTATATATAAATGAATGAGTGTGTGTGTGTGTCTGTACCTGATAGACTCAAAAACCATACATCCAATCGCCGTGAAAATTTGGGAAATTATTAGATATATCCCCAGGAAAGTTTTTGAAATTTTTTTTAAAATCAGAGTTAGGGTTCTAGGTCTCTCGAACAAATATCCCAAAACTATATATATAAAGGAGAAAAGCGGCCCACTAACTGACTGACTAATCACGATATCTCCGGAGCTATTCAAACTACAGACTTGAAGTTTGGTAGACGTATTCCTTTCAGAGAGTAGAGATCCACTCAGAACGGATTTTTTGCGAAATTCGAACTGCAAGGGGCGTTATAAATAATTGTTCCCATTTTTAAACTACCCCCGACGTAGAATCTTGAAATTGGGTAAGCAGATTCCTTTCATATAGAGTAGAGATCCGCTACAAAATGAGTTTGGTGAAAATCGATCCCCAAGTGGCGTTGCGGGGCTTAGGGGGCGTTATAGATAATTAATTCCATTTTTAAACTATTAGACGCACCGACTTTAAATTTCATAAATAGATTCCTTTCATAGAGTACAGATCAGCTACAAGATGGGTTTGGGGAAAATATCCCCCCCCAAGTGGCATTGCGGGGATTATAGGGCGCAATAGATAAATAATTTCGTTTTTAAACTCCTTGAAAATTGGTAAGCTTTCATGTAATTCTTTCTAAAAATTGTAATTCTTTCATGGAGTAAATATCCGCTACAAAATGGGTTTTGGGAAAATTGACCCCCAAGGGGTGTTGCGGGGAGGGGGGGGGTTAAGGGGAGATATAAATAAATATTCCGATTTTTAAACTATTAGACACACAGTATTGAAATTTGGTAAGCAGATTCTTCTCATAGCGTAGAGATACGATACAAAAGGCGTTTCGTGAAAATCGACCGCCAAGTGACTCAAGTGGCGTGTTATAGATAATTATTTCCATTTTTAAACTACTGAACGTACAGTCTTGAAATACGATGGTCAGAATTCTTTTATGAATTAAAGATCCCCTATATAATGTGTTTTGTGATATCGAAACCCAAGCGGCGTTGCGGGGCTCAAGGGGTGTTATAGATAACTATCCCTATTTTTAAACTAAGACTTACAGTCTTGAAATTTGGTAAGCAGATTTCTTTTGTAAAGCAGAGAATCGCTACAAAATGGGTTTCACGAATATCAATCACCAGGTTTCATTTCGGGAGATTAAGGGGCGCAATCGATAAATATTTCCGTTTTTGAACTATTAGATCTACGTGCTTGAAAATTGATAGGCATGTTCCTTTCATGGAATAGAGTTCCTCTAACAAAGAGTAAAACGAAAATCAACCCCCAAGGAGGGTTATGTTCGCTAAACACAAGAGGATTATGAGGCTCGATCCCATATTCTTCAAGCCCTTTCAACGGCATTTCCAATTGTAGCTTAGCTGATTTAATGTAAGTGATGCTCTAAACCTCACCAATATTTTTGTCTGTGATAGTTTGTTCTGGATAAGTGACATTTAAGTTGTCACATACTTGGCTATAGTATCTTTTTAACTGGTCGAAAAATGACACAACAAGGGGGTGGAGACGATGTGATGTGTGCGGCGGCAACCCATCCATGATGATGTTTTTCACACTGCAATATAAGATAGCCTGTAAAGTTATATGAGTTTTGTGATTTTCAAAAATCAACAGAGTAGGAGATTCTTTGCTTGGTTTCACATGAAGATAAAAGGGCTTCAAAAAGAGAAAAAATGCCTCATTCCAGTCGTTATCACTGCAGTTGCCTAGAGTTACTGGTTGGGCTCTTTCTACAAGTTCAGGAAGCATTCGTTTTCTCGCAAAAAATCAGAAAAAGTGGCAGGTAAAAGCAAGTTGCTCTAAAGCAACAAATTATTGATACATTCCTTCCTCTTTAGGGGGGCTTAGTGGATGGCAAAAATGTCTTCCTCTGGTCACCTCCTTTCGAACGAAACCTTTCCCGATCCGATGCACCCTTACCCCAGAAGAGATGGAAGCGCAAGGTCGCGCGGCATACACACACACAAACAAGTGTTCACAGGATTTAATAGAACGGACAACAACAGTTAGTTTAGTAAATTCCGAAACACGGGGCAAGATGACGAGTTCGTCATCTTGCCCCAAACTGTCTGTTTAAAATATTCGTTCTCATTACCATAAATGAAGGCAATTAATTGACATTTATTCATGGTAATAGATAGTATTTAAACCAAGTTACTCATAAATATTAAAGAGAAACGTTATATCTTACCTGTATCTGTAGCAAAACTTATTTACACATGCATAAAAGTTATATCGTGGCAGCAAAAAACAATCAAAGCTTCACAACTAACACAAAAATGGCGATTTCAGCGTGTCTGTACTATTGTTTAACGAACGGCCAAAAGGAGAGCAAGTAGTGTTCATTTGATGCTGCTACATAGTGGAATACGGAAAAATTAAGACATTCGTCATCTTGCCCCGCTGGTCATCTTGCCCGGGTCTCCCCTACAGACAAAAAAAAATTTTTTTTTTTTTTTTAACTACAAGGACTAAAATAATGAAATTTGGTTTGCGTTTTTCTTTTGTTGAATTGAAATCCACCAAGAACGGTTATTTTGGAAAACGACTCTCAACGGGATTACGGGGGTATTGATAGTAAAAATTTCGTATTTCCCCTGTTAGATTTAGACTTGAAATTTGGCTTGCATGTTCATTTTAGAGTAGAGATCCACCGAAATTTGGTTTTGCGGGAATCCACTTGGTTATAGCGTTATGAAAGTGCAAACATCATTCTATACTTCAATTTTAGAGATTTTTAGAAAATACATATTATATGGAGTTCTGCCTTTTTTTTAATTAAGAGGCGATAGCTACAGGTATAAGTATATTTTTTCAATACAATCGAAATCTTAATGCGAGGACTTAGATATTAATAATTTATATATATATATATAAACAGTACATATTTATAAAACGTCATGAAATACCCAGCTAAGCGGGTTGGTAACAGCTAGTATATAATATAAAAAAATAAACCTTTATTATTGACCTCTATTCTCTAACTCTACTTGCATTACCGCGATAATTGAATTGTTTAAAAAAAGGTCCTACTGCGTGGCACGCTGAATCACATTGGTAGATTGGTTTGGCACGCCACAGCTAAAAGGTTGCCGAGCCCTGGGCTACACGAATCCTACGTGCATCTAATTTTATAAAGTATGACACCCAATTAAAACCTGGTTCAATACTACAATGTCTTAAAATGATTAATTTGGCTACATGGTCCATATTGAATTGTGCAATTGCCATATTTACCCCTAATTTTAGAGTTTTTAACTCCACAAACGTAGATTTTGGAATGACTGATCATATGGTATTATTAACTGACTCATTGGGGTTTTGAGTCTTTCCATGTAGACATTTTTTAATAACCTAGGGTCAGCTAAATCTCTAAAAATTGGCTTAGTTTCATTCATGAGGGAAGATGGTACATGGGTATGTTTTTTTGCGATCATAATGCTTTTCGTTAAATTCAGCTTTTGCTTTCTGAAGCTTGCACCATGAATTTGTACCCCAGGGACACAATCCATGTTGAGGGCTCTCATTTGTAGACAAAAGATGAAAATGAACTAGCTGTAACAATTCCATTGAGCGACTGGTATCCATGAACCATCTAAGGAAAAAGCAATGTCACGGCTACCTTCTATTCGTGTTGCCTCCTCAACAGAATTTCTCATTGATTTTTACCCGTTAAATTTAGAAGAGTCGAACAATAGTTCTGTATAAGTACGGGATTTTTCAGGGGGAGATGGCAAGTTCATAAGTCCACAGAATGTTTCTGCAGCTGAACGACCTCTTTCAATAGATCTGAAAGCAAATACCAATCTGATATTTGAGTGGAAAAGTTTATTTTTATTCTTCAATTTAGCTGACGTATGGAAACCATGTTTTTTTGCGCAAAAACTACAACAAAGTACCATGTAATACACAATTCCAACTCTTTTAGAAGCCTCCAATGAGATGGAATGGCCACAGTTTTTACAAACAGCAAAGTTCAATAAAGCTTTATTCAATAAATTTAATTCTATTAAAACCTTTGTTTCATTACTTCCTTCCATATCTTCATATAAACTGTTGTTTGAAATAAGTTTTCGTTTTGAAGCACTTTGAATAACAATTTCTGTGCTGTCTGATGTGGATAGCTGGAACATTTTGAGCATTCCTTTTTTGAACGCCGACACTTTTGAGTTTCATATATATTTTTTTAGATCTCCCCATAATTTTTGTCGTTAATAAAATACTAATAAATAATTTAATGTAAAACGTGGATTAATCAGAAAAAAAATCTGGATAAATAAATTAGAATTCCTAATTAGCAAGTTCAAGCAAGAATAATCCCATTTATTAACAAACCAAACGAAAAAAAATAACTGTTGAGTTGTCTTTTCCTTTCTTCAAAGAAAAAAAAAAAAAAAGGTTATACACTAATTGTAGACAAAACAAATCGCGCTGTCATCGAAAAATTAAGCATGATGAAAGACAGGTGCTCCTCGAGAAGCACCTGTCACGCGTCAAGGAAAGTGGTTTCCTTTTAAAAAATAAATAAAAATATTTCTAATTATTGTATTTCCATATATCATATATCATTTTAAGCAGAAATGTTTACACTTTTCAAAAATATCGAAAAGTCAAAATTGATCATTTTTCAAAAATTCATTCCCTTAAAGAATTACAAAAATATTTTCTGTTTTATTTTTTAAATTTATTTCTTAGTTTGAGTGTTACGCTCTTAAGACTGAATTTTTTTTAATGAAATACTTTTGAAATCAATGTTTATGTATTAATTCTTCAGGAACTACAAAATAGTTAGAAAATGAAGGTATAGTTAGTTGCCTTTTGCGTTTAAAAACGAAGCATTCTCCAATTTCTGTTCGTGTTCTGTTTCTGTCTGTAGCTTTTGTTTCGGTAAAGTATCGTTATCGTTACCCATTTCTCTTCAAAAACATCTCATAAGACACGAATGTTCTTGTTATCACTTTGGTTGTGGCTAATTTCTGAGTGAATTTTTCATAACGCCTTCTAAGCTCATGAATGCAAAGGAGTAAAAGTTGCAAAAAGTTACTTAAAAATAGACCCCCCCAAAGCCGCACATTTTTGATGTGTAACATCTTTACTCTCGGTTGCTGGATATTTGTTGGAGTGATTTCGTGAAAAGGGACGGAAATGTATAACAAGAAGTCGGGGAAGCGCGCGCTGTTTGATTTGACCAATCAGCGCGCTTGGTGGTGTCTCTTCGCTACCCTCGCACGAGGTCCAACTCTAGTAGCCATCAAGCCGGGGAAGCGCGCGCAACTTGATTTGACCAATCAGCGCTCTTGGTTGTGTCTCTTCGCTATCCTCGTCTCGGGGTCCAACTCTAGCAGCAATTAAGCCACCAGCCTTCCGCAAGTCTTATCAGACTTCATCCAGAATAAACTTGCGATTCTTACGCTCAAATGTCTAAGTCTCAGGGCTCGTTGTGTGTGAAATCTGAGGATATATTTATATATGTGCAAACTACATATTAATAATTATATTTCCTGTTAAGCGTTTGACAAAGCTTATCATTCTTAAAAAAACACGACTTGAATAAATATTTAAGTGCGTGTCATTTTCATACTTTGAGGTTAATACCTGTCCCTCTCAATATAATATTTTTAATTGCGATTAACAAATATTTCTCAATTAAAGAAAACTAACTTATTGAGTAAACGGGCATTTTAGATTTTCTCTAATATTTCTAATTTTTAAGCATGAGCTCGATGGTGTCTCTTCGCTATCCTCGTATAGGGGTCCAACTCTAATAGCAATTGAGCTGTCAGCCTTCTGCACATACCAGCAAGACTTATTAGACTGCATCCAGAATAAACTTGCGATTCTTACGCTCAAAGTCTCAGGGCTCGTTGTGTTTGAAAATGGACAAACAGTCATTTTGGTGGTCGCATACATTTCTCCGAATCAAACAGTTAAAAAAATTAAGGATTTCCTTCATTTTGTACTTTTACCGTATACCGAAGGTAGTTCTGCTCTTCTTAAAAAAAAAAACTATCACTCGCTTCCCAGGATTTTGGGTGGTGATTTTAAAGTTAACTTTAGTTTGCCAGAAGCTGAGCCGTTCATAGCTTTTCTGAAAGATGAACTCAAGCTCCAAATGAACACAAATCGAAATGTTTCGACAACTAACAGTGGTACTGTTATTGACGCTGTTTTTCAACGATTTTTAAATATTTTAAATCCCAAGTATATGTGTCATATTTTAGCTTTCATAAATCTATTGTCTCCGCTTTCCCCCAAATTGAACAAGTATAAATATTTTTGGTAAAAAATTGTATTGTGCTCCTTGTTTTAATTAAATAAAATTTACATTGAAGATATAATTATTCGATAGAAAATTATTTCCAATCCTACCCGATTCATTTTTTTCAGGATTAAAGTCACTATTGCGTATTTACCACAATATGTCAGATGTTACGCATCATATGCGACTACTGTACGGCTCGTTTCTTTTTTTTAAGCTTCTTCCCTTGTAACATTCTACCTGCGTTGGGAAACAAAGATTTAGTTAACCTCGGGTTCGTACAAACTCCATAAAGATTTTTTTTAACTCACGGAACCTCTAGATTTATGATTTGTGGAACTCCAGGTTTCCTCAGAACACAGTTTGAAGACCACTATTGTAAGCTGTAATTCTTTCTATAGTGAAAATATCGGGAGAATAGATTTCTAATTTCTGTTACAAGACATCGAATCATGGTGTTTTTCCCTCTATTTATACATATATCAATAGTTTTTATATAATTACATGCATATTATTTATATAATTATATGTATTCGATCTCCGTCTGGTGGACAAAAACAACAACACTTTAGGAACTTCTCAAGATGAATAAAGCTGCAACTTCGAAACACTTTTGTAATTGACCTTGAATTTCATTTGGAATAGGGCGAATTTAGAATAATCGAAGTTTTTCCATGGTAGCACAATTTTTATTTCCTTCCCACTGTGACGGATCCTTTAATCCTCTTGGGAAATCTTTAGTCTATCAACTCGAGTTTACTCGCAACCAACCATCTAAGGAAGCAAACATGATTATTCAGATTATATTAGATATATATAGTCTAGGTTTTCAATTTAGAGATATAGAGAATGCAAGGAGAAGGATAAATTGCCACCGATAAGGTATTATTCTATTTTTAGTAAGTTTCAGAGATTAGACAGCGGAAAGAATTAAAATGGCGATTAGTCATATAGTTAAATTATAGCTCAGATAGTTAGGTCAGTGTATCTGATATTGATGCGTTTATATATACATATATATTATATATGTTACCGGCAAAGTATGAAATGCGGGCATTCTATAGAATGCCTAGGCATTCTATACAATGCCGGACGTTTTTAGGCAAAGTATGAAATAAGAGATTTATTACATACTTTGCCTAGGCATTGTATAGAACGCCTAGGCATTCTATAGAATGCCCAAATCTGTTTAGGCAAAGTATGAAAAAAGGTCTTGATAAGGATATTATATCAATGACTTACATTCCTAAATGTACAAATGTTATTCTGACAAAATGAGATTGCTACTGAAAAAAAATATTGCTAAATTGTGATTTCGCATATACTTGTATTCGAATTCCTTCAGAAGTTCTAAGTCGATAGACACCATCCTATTTCCCACTCATTACAATTGCCAATATATTGGCACTCGGAAACAAAATCAAAGTTTTTACTACAATACCTTTTTTTAAATAATTTTTCTGTTTTTTCTGGCAAGGTTCACAAAGGTGGATGTACAAGTTCAATATTATAACATGTAACATTTTTGTATTTGTTTGAAAGTTCTTTCAGAATTCTATCACATCCCCAGAATTCGGAATTTAATTTTGCTCTTGGCAAATTAGAACAAGTTCAGAGCTCAGGTACCTCCCTCTGGGATGAAAACCGGGAGTCAAAATTACCGGCGGCAATCGGTATCGCCTACATGGTGCCACACTAAAAAGGGATAGCAGTCCCTGGGGAATGTATTAGGTCTGAAAATGGTAAAAATAACAATCTGTAGCCCCATTGGGGGAAAAAAGAATCCGTGACGTAATACTGTATAACAGTTCTTCCCAACATTTTTATCTTCGGGACCGGTCAACGTTTGATAATTTTACGGTGGCCCGCTGAGAGTGTGACGTTGATTATTTATATTTAAATTGTTTTGATTTTATAATTTGCAGTAGAACATCGTTTTTTTCGAATCAATTGGGACCGTACACCGTTCGGATGCGGGGTTGTTCGGATAACCGAAAGCGATCCATGCAGTATATGAAACCGGACACTATACGAATATTGAAAATCAAACAATTGAAAAATTTACAAATTTTTTTAGCAGTGCAAAGTGCCTCTGAGAATTGTACCGCGTGCCACATGTGACACAGATTGCCGACCCTGCTGTAGATCGTGACACCTTCTCCAACACTATAGCTTGCTCCTCCATTTTCAGGAAGCACAGGAAAAACCAATTTTTTGTTGAACAAAGTTTAAGTAAAATGGAGCATTTTGACATTTCCGAACAAACAGCAATGTATAACTAACAAATTCTGAGCCTGAGACACATGTTAAAAGTTTTATGTCTTGCGAAATGACAATATTCAAAACGAATCTGAGATGTATTTCATACTTTGCCGGTTTCTCATTAGGCATTCTATAGAATGCGTAGGCAATGTGTGAAATAGGAATCATTTCATACGTTGCCTGCTAGATTTAGGCATTGTATAGAATGCCTAGGCATTCTATAGAATGCCCGATTTCATACTTTGCCGGTAACATATACATATTCAACGAACCATTTCGGCGTCTGATTCGAAGAGAGAAACGGACACGCGTTAAATTTAAGAGTCTGTGACCTCTTAGGCAGATGTTCTCTAAGTACCCTTCTTATTGAAGATATATGTTTGAAAGTTAAGCATGACATACGAGGTAATAAAAATTAATGGTCGGGGATAAAAGCTCTGCTTAGGGCCATCCGTTCTTCAATAAGAAGTGGGTACTCAATTTAATACTTGAAGATGTAACGGAAAGTAAAAGGCATCTCGTTATTTTCTCTCATATTGCTCAGATTGGGAACATCTCTTCCAGTTTGAACAGCATTTGTTGATAATTTGTGTGTTCAATAAATAGATTGGTTAACTAACATGGCTAGTCCTCCTTTCCTTCGTTCCACACCTCTAGGTGAGGCTGAGAGAAGATCTCAACCCTTATAGCACTAATATTAATTATTTATTCACCTCAAGCTAAGATCTGATTTTGTTTGTGGTTGTTTTTTGTTGCGAATAGTGAATATTTTTTATATAAAAAAATCATTTAAACTTTTAATCCATTTTGTTTGAGTTTTGGAACTCTGAAACTATTTAAATTTGTTAGAAATAAGACTAGATTTATATAAAAAGCTTGTGTCAATTTTCTGAAGAATAATTCGATGCTAATTTCAATAACATATGATAATTATATGCTTTTTTATATTACAAATTGTGAATAATTTATTTAGAGGAAAATAATTGTTTTACCTTTTTATCCATCCAGTAAAACTATTGATTTCATCAAACTGAAATTATTTTAATTGGTTAAAAATAAAAAAATATTTTATAAATCTGATCTAAACTGTAGAATAGCTCAATATGAACTTCAATTATTTTTTCTGTCGGTAAATATAATGATTAGTTAAGTTTAAAAAAAAGGCTTGTTCAACTGGTTACTAGCAAGGTTCTTTTTATACATTACTGATTGAATTAAGTTTTTAATTATTTAACAAACTATTTCGTAAAATATAATAAAAATTGAAGGAATTTTCTGAATACCTCAGAACATTAAATTTAATTTATATGCTAATACATGCAAAATATCACTTAAAGTCTATGACAACATAAATAAAACAAGATAATATTGCATAAAATTATTTTATTTAAATAACAAAAAATAATCTTAGACACAATATAAAAGATTATATTGGCAATAAAAATTTACGCTGATATGTGAATAATAAAGCAGTTCAAATTTGTTGGTGATGGCAGTATTTTGAAAAACAAGTCAGAATTTTCAATAATTATTTTTTGCCAAATCTGAAGTTGTCTCCAAATCCGTCAGAAGGTTTGGACTTGAACGTGTGACCATTCATCCTGGCGAATCCCCGGTCGTAGTTAACTCCAAGATCCAGACTCGCGTCCTTTTTTTTACTTTCCCATACTCTAGTTCCGACTCCGGCGTTGAATCCAGCCCCGAAGTTTCGATGGTCTTTTCCACCACCTGCTCCTTGGAGACTGAATTGAGGCTGAAATTAAATAGAAATCGTGGTAAGAAAACATTTTCTGTATTCCCTCTGTTAAAAATATAAATAAAAAAAATCGTATAAATAAAACAAAATGCTATGTTTGATATTGTGCCCGTCAATCTCAAAAGAACTGTATTTCTTTTAAAATGAAATCTGTCTTTTAGTGATCAGGAAAATATTATTTCATGTAATATAAACTAATAATAAGTATTAGTATTATGTTTCCCTAAAAAATAAGATCCAATCGAATGTAATATGATTTTTTATGATGCTCACAGAATAAACCCTGTCTCTAAAATAAGCCCTAAGGGCCCTTTCACACGAGTCTACTTGTGCCGCACATAACAGAAAAAGTAAATAATCAGGAGCTTGTTTTGAATAGAAATCGCCTAGGTCCCTTCACACGTGGTCAACTGGCATTTCCTGATGAACCACTCCCTCAAGCACTATAAAACCACTAAATGACTCAACTAAAAGGATTTTATAGAAGCTACGCTCCTCACACGCGACTACTAGAGTATTGAAAATGGAGAAAGATTATCATTGCTTCTTCTAACTCAATCATTATACCCATGTGAACTGCACTCCTTTTCCAATTGAATTGGTGTCCCTGTGTGAAAGGAGAATTTTCTCCTCTCTTCATATTAGAGTGGGGACATAAAACGAGTTGAGTGGCACAAAGTTGCCTCGTGTGAAACCGGCTTAAGTATTATCAGCTGAATGGGCGTTGAAAGTAGCCGAATGACCAGTCAAAGTACATTTGACAAAATGAGTACATTTGATACTACCTACAGACGTGGCTGCAACTGACTAACTATAACTAACTATAATTCAATACGTTCATGCATTGCAACGGGCAACTGGTATATTTAATTGAATAATAAATTTAAAGAAGATAATACATTGAGAGATCCACAGATAAAATGAGTCAAAAAGAAAGAGCAATTCCGCCAAATACTACAGTTGAAGAATATCCTAAGGGTTCCATCGAGTACAAGAAAGGAATTATGAAAAACTCCAGCACTAAAAATCTTAACAGTTTTCTTCAAAGAGAAGAAAACCGAATCCTCGATGGATGGTGAGAGAAGAATAGCTTCAGTCAACAAGTGAACGAAGTAAATGTGCTTAAGTGTAAATCAGAACTCGGTAATATCATTATTTCCTAAATCGAAAGACATCATCTATGTAAGGGTCGCTAGATCTGAGTGGACCCTGTATCAAAATTCTTTGGGGAGGGGGAAATAAGAATTATTCCTTTGTTAATTAGGATTATTGATAGCATTTTTTGATTTTTCGCTCACACATATATTGGGTCCCTGAAACTTGAAGGGCCCCTATCATTGATACGGCTGATACAACGGTAGCTGCGCCTCTGCTGTCAGAAGAACAAAAAATTTGCTTGCTTGCTTGGCTGAATTTTAAAGCATCTGCCCTCGCAATGGCACCCGCAATTAAACTACTCGCCAAAAGAGTTTAAGGCATTACAATATAAAATGAATAGCTTTCTTCAACAATGTTAGCTATGATGAGCTTTATAAAGATGTTTCAGAAGTACTAATGGAATTTTTTCTTTTAAATTTAATTTTTTAATCTTAAAATCAAATATATAGAAATATACATAATGCTAGAGTCAAAAAGTTCCCTACATATATATATATATTTCACTTACCTGGCCAATTTTTGGAGGTTGTGGTTTCTCTTGACATTCAACTGGAAAAATACACATATCAATGTTTTATTCGAATGTAATATATAAATGAAAAGTTGCACACTTTTTAAATAAAAAGACATTATTTTCCAGCTTTTGGTTCTAAAAAGTTTTCACCAATATTAATATACGTGGAAATCTAATATGCACATATATTGCTTTCTCCCAACCCTATAGCCTCATGAATTAGATTAATTTTTTTTTATCTTGAAGATGCTTATTACAGCCTTATAAATCTGCTTTCTGACGAAGATTATTATTAATATTAATACTTATATTTCGTTAATATGCAATAATCACAATTCTACATTTTTTTTAAAAACTTTTCATTAACCATGTAGAATTTCATGATAAAATTAAACAGTCCTTAAGTCTTTGAATATAAATAGCTTTTGCTCTAGCATTATATTTTCTAAAACTAATAAATTATATCTCAAAATATTGAATCATCCTTCAAATCATCCTTTTGTCCTGGTATTTTGCAACGTAATATACTTAAATATCATGAGGTGCATTTGTTCATAGCGCTTACAATAAAAATTGAGTATTAAATTCATCTCACACCAGAGAAAGCTCTAAACTCTGAAGAATCAACTCCAATTTTAAAAAAAACAGGAGAGATTTTTGATCACTTTTGAGCATAGTTTACTTGGACCATTTCATTCACACTGTAAAGCTATTTCGTTTCGTTTCAAATTATTTACATCGTCGTGATATTTATTTATTCCGGCTCCATCTCCTTATCAAAAAAGAAAATGAAACAATTAAATTCATATTTTAATGAAAACATACCTTAAATATTAAAAATTTCATGTACATACAGTGAAAATCACTTAACACGAAACTGAAATATTTTTTCGTGTTAAAGGATATTGCAAAAAAACCCATATATCTAGACAAAATTAAGAGCATTAGAGTTTATTTTATTTACATGTGGGTATATATGCATATATTTAATAAAAGTCAATGAAACAAAACCATTCACAAGAATTTAAAGAAATTCAAAACAAAATTTTCAAATTTTTATTAAATTTTTGGAAAAAAATCTGATATTTTTTTGCATTGTTTCTTTTAGTATCAGACTGTCAACAAATTTTTCCATGCCATCCATTTTAATTCATTTCTTTATTGGAATATGCATCTAAATAATTGCGCTTACTGTTCATGATGTTCCTCATGAACAAAAGGTTCTTCTGCACCAAAGGTTTATGAACAAATTTTCAATTTTTTCAATCTAATGTATTGCTATATTATTCAATTTTGAAATAACTTTCAGGAGAAGAGATATTTTCTTTTTTACAAAAACTAGAGCACTTTATCTCGGTTACTATATGAAAATGCTTAAAAAGACAGTGATTATATTCACATAAGGGACTGTAAATTTTGTAATAAAACAGTGATTGATACATCTGAAGGTTAAAACACTTCTACTATTATACAGAACCTACAGAAAAATTTCACAGTTAATTATATTTAAAACTTTTTTAGCAATCGCTGACCCGTTTGATTATTTCCAAAAAATCACATTTCGAGTAAGCATGACATCTTGCTTAAAGTAATGGCATCTGCTTTTACTGAAACACTTGTAGTTTTTGTTTTAGTGAACGGAAAATAATAAAATTGGTATTTTTATAAAGCTAATAAGATGGTCCATAAAATAAAATCATAAAAAAGGTTTCGATTTTTGGCAAAATTCACAGTTTTAGGGTAGTCGGATACCTTAAGCGTTTTCACGTGTACCGTATTTCACTGTATATATTAAAAACTCTATCCAAAACTTTTTGTTTTTGAAAATTTTTGATTTTTAAAGCGTAAACATTTTTCTTTGAAAGAAAGGCTTAGCCTTTTACGCGAATTCGACAATAATATTGAAATGCAAATGATCTAGCAGAATGTCTTAAAATTTCAACGTCGATATTAGCTACAATTATTAAGCAGTGAGCAGAAATTGATAATGAAACTCCTGTCAAAACTGCTACATTTTCTAATGCATTACACCAGTGATTCCCAAAGTGGTCTATATAGAACCCCAGGGGTCTATGACGACCTGCAAGGGGTTCACGTCAGCAAAAAAATAATTTGGGGGTTCATGAGGTGTAAATGAGGTCTATGATAGTGGCTCTTATTATATAATCTAGATCGTGACTTTAAATTTAAAAGAAAATTTAATCAAGTGGAAACCAAATTTTACCCCCATTTAACAGATATATTTACTAAATTTAATAGGGTTAATTTCCACTTACAAGGTGACAGCATAAATTTTAATAAAACAAGAACCATTTCAGCATTTCTTTCCGGAGTTAAGCTAAAGAAGTATAATACCGGAGGTCCCGAATTTTCTTAGAATGTCACAATCTGTCAGGGCGTTTTAACCTACGTTCAACATTTAAATTCCTTTAATTCAGATTTTGAAATCAGGTTTGAGAATGCTTTGACTATGGTAATACTACAGTAGGCAATGAATTCATAGGGTCACACTGAAAATAAATGCCCCATTACAATCGGAACGGATCGTACTAAGTACTAACGAAGATCTTAAACTTTGGAAACGGATATCAGCAATTTTGGCTTTGAAAAGGCAAACCTATTATTTGTCCCAAATTATGAAATATCGCGAGAACGTTTTTAATCATTTTTCCTACTGAAAAGCAGCGCGTTTGCCAATTACCAAAACAAAAACAAAAAAAGAAAAACTTAACATTACTAACAGAAGAGGTTTAAGGTTAAAACTGACAATATCAAAACCAAATGTTGAAAATTTGTTATTGTAGTACCAGATTCATCCCTCCCTTTAAAATCATTCATTTATTTATTTTATTTGGCGTTTATTTTATGTATTAATTAACTTTTAATTTATTAAACATGCGCTTTTTAAATTTTAATCACTATACTTCATTGCAGTTAGAAAATTTAATTCATTTAAAGTAGTAGTACCAGCTGTCAAAAAGACATTTAAGTTGAAAAATTTGCAAAAATTCAATATTAAATTAAGCAGGGGTCTACCCTAAATCGAAAAACATGACAAGGGGTCTATGACACAAAAAAGTTTGGGAACCTCTGCTTTACACTATTTAGAAACTGTGGAAACATATCTCACATGCAGTAGCATTTTAACGGCACTGTATTTTATTCTCTGCATTAAGTCGATAAATAACTCTTTCGAGTCAGGGATCAAAAAGATTGTATTTTAAAATTTCCAATTCACGGTGCGTAATAATTGACAAATAGAATATACTTAGCTTCTGAATAAAAAGGGTACAGTCTGTAACTACTGACATTTTTTGTGTAATTGCTTGTTATAGTATTTCTAAAAGAAAAGTATAAAAAAAAATTTTTGCAGTTGCAAAATGAGGTTATTGTCGGGTACGGCACATATTGAGGAGAGTCATTTTTTTTATTTACGTTAGCGTTTGATAAATGGTAATTAAACCATGAACCTTTAATTCAAATGATGAAAAACTCAAAGAAAACAGTAAAAATGGTTAATAAAAAAGGATAGCTGAAAAGAAAAAGGAGCTGCTTAATGCTCTCTCAAAGAACAGAGGCCAAAATAACGACATATATCATAGTTTTAATAACTAAATTAGACTTAATATTTTTTTCTTGGCAATTAACATTATTTTAAAGCTTATGTCTTTGTTACGTAATCAAACAAAATATTGAAATAAGCAATGCACTGAGTTTAACTTCATGCGTAATTTAATTAATTATATCAAATTATCCTAGCTGCTACATATCCCAATCAAACGGAATCACTGCACCAATTTATAAACTAGCTCTTGGATTGGAAATTTTCCAAACATAACTGTGTGAAAATTATTTTCAAAAATTTAAATAATACGATAGGATTTTAATGAAAAATAAGTTTTGAAAATAAATTGTGTTAGTATAAAACTCAAAAAGCACCATACTACAAAAAAAAAAAGAGTTTTCTTTCTGAACAAAAATAAACAATAATTTGAAAATGACTTACCAAATATGATAGCTACACACAATACTAAACAGGAAGCACTTCCGAAGTATTTCATGGCTGATGGAGGAATGAGTTTTTCAGTGATAATTCTGTGTGTGTGTTCCAGAACAAAATCTTCTTCGATTTTCGAATAAATCGACGGGACCTTTTATATGATTTTGGGCAACAGAAAAAAAAGACGAATTTCGTTGAAATGCAGGCTAAACTGATAAGAGAAGGAAATTCTATCTGTGGTTTTCGTCTCCGGAAATTTTGCATTGCGGGTATTTCCCACTTCCTCGCCATCCGAATCCCGAAAACTCGAGTATTATTTTATGAGCAAACGATAAGTAAAATTGATTATAAAATACTATTTTTAAAAAATGAAATGGTAAACAATCGATTCAATGTTCGTGATTATTATTCTTTTGAGTTATTGACCAAGCTAAATAATTTCAAAATTAATTGGGATTCGAAAAGTTTAATTTAGTTTGTTCAAAACAAATAAATGAACGGAAAACGATATTCAAGGAATATGCTATTTTTGGATACGCACAATTTCTTTAGTTTCCCTTTGAAAGCAGTTTAGATCAAAATTCTGAAACATCATTTTTAAGGTATTTTTGTTGAACCATTAGAATACAGTAGCTTCGGTACGAAATTAATTATTTTTCAATCGAAAAAATATGTGCATTGATATTTTATTTCTTGAACAGAAAACGGAATAAAGAATGTAAAGTCACAGGAATTAGAAAAAAAATCACAAATATATTTTCTTTCAGAACAGGACATTTTTATTCATTTCAAAAATGGATATTTTAATTTCCATTTTTTATTTATTCCCTTATTTAACGGCAGGTTTAAAATGTATAATCCAATTATAACCATTGACAGATGCTAGTTCCGAAATTTTATCGTTATTTATCGGCTGAGTGGCGTGGTTGATTTATCGCTGGCCTTCCGCACCTAAGATTGCGTGTTCGAACCCGGCCCAAGTCGGAGGATTTTTATGATGCAGAATGTCATATGATTATACGGCATGTAAAAGGTCCCTAGAATGTCTGTTTGGGTTTACTGCTCTTGGCAAAACTAAATCCTGGTATAGGTTCACATCGGCAGAGCTCAGGTGCCTCCCTCTGGGGGGAGGAAACTGATCGTCAAAATTACTTGCGACGACTGGTATCCGCCTGTATGGTGCCGCACTAAAAAGAGATACCAGCTTCCGGGGAATGTACTAGGTCTGCAAAGGTTCAAAACCAATCCGCAGCCCATTAGAAATTTTAAAAAAAAATATTAAGGTTTGGAAATTGGTGTTTTTGAAAAGTGTTGGGCAATTCTTTTAATTAGGGAATTAATATGAAAAAAGTAACATATGTTGTACTTTCAAATGTCTCAACATTTTCTAAACTAGGAATACATAATATTGGAATGCATTTAATACCATATGAGGGCAATGCATTAATGGAATAATGCAAGGGCAAAAAACTCTTAAAGCAGAGCACAATTTGTTTGTTTTTTTAATGACCGTTTTTTTGCTAGAATCCTTAGCCATATCATTCATTCTAAATAGACAAAACTGAACAAATGTATTTTTTTTTTGTAATTTTTTTCCTGCATAAAACGAACACAAAATGTATTATACTCCATTGCATTATTTAACTATTCAAATACTTATACTTCAAAATTTTTATGTCATTTCTAATGCATTAAAATATTTTATTCGGAATGAGAAATGAAAAAAATTAAAATGTTTTAGCAATTACTAGCTGTTACCAACCCGCTTAGCTGGGTATTTCATGACGTTTTATAAATATGTACTGTTTATATATATATAAATTATTAATATCTAAGTCCTCGCATTAAGATTTCGATTGTATTGAAAAATATACTTATACCTGTAGCTATCGCCTCTTAATTAAAAAAAGGCAGAACTCATATAATTTGTATTTTCTAAAAATCTCTAAAATTGAAGCATAGAATGATGTTTGCACTTTCGTAACGCTATAACCAAGTGGATTCCCGCAAAACCAAATTTCGGTGGATCTCTACTCTAAAATGAACATGCAAGCCAAATTTCAAGTCTAAATCTAACAGGGAAAAAAAGAAATTTTTACAATCAATACTTCTGTAATCCCGTTGAGAGTCGTTTTCCAAAATTACCGTTCTTGGTGGATTTCAATTCAACAAAAGAAAAACGCAAACCAAATTTCATTATTTTAGTCCTTGTAGTTAAAAAAAAAGAAATTTTTTTGTCTGTAGGGGAGATCCGGGCAAGATGACGAATGTCTTAATTTTTCCGTATTCCCACTATGTAGCAGCATCAAATGAACACTACTTGCTCTCCTTTTGGCCGTTCGTTAAACAATAGTACAGACACGCTGAAATCGCCATTTTTGTGTTAGTTGTGAAGCTTTGATTGTTTTTTGCTGCCACGATATAACTTTTATGCATGTGTAAATAAGTTTTGCTACAGATACAGGTAAGATATAACATTTCTCTTTAATATTTATGAGTAACTTGGTTTAAATACTATCTATTACCATGATTAAATGTCAATTAATTGCCTTCCTTTATGGTAATGAGAACGAATATTTTTAAACAGACAGTTTGGGGCAAGATGACGATCCGAAACACGGGGCAAGATGACGAACTCGTCATCTTGCCCCGTGTTTCGGAATTTACTAAACTAACTGTTGTTGTCCGTTCTATTAAATCCTATGAACACTTGTTTGTCTGTGTGTATGTCCGCGCGACCTTGCGCTTCCATCTCTTCTGGGGCTAAGGGGTGCATCGGATTGGGAAAGGTTTCGTTCGAAAGGAGGTGACCAGAGGAAGACATTTTTGCCTTCCCCTAAGCCCCCCTAAAGAGGAAGGAATGTAACAATAATTTGTTGCTTTAGAGCAACTTGCTTTTATCTGCCACCTTTTCTGATTTTTTGTGAGAAAACGGATGCTTCCTGAACTTGTAGAAAGAGCCCAACCAGGAACTCTAGGCAACTGTAGTGATAACGACTAGAATGAGGACACTTTTTTTCTCTTTTTAGAAGCCCTTTTATCTTCATGTCAAACCAAGCAAAGAATCTCCTACTCTGTTGATTTTTGAATATCACAAAACTCATATAACTTTGCAGGCTATCTTATATTACAGTGTGAAATACATCATCAGGGCTGGGTTGCCGCCGCACACATCACATCGTCTCCACCCCTTGTTGTGTCATTCTTTGAAAAGTTAAAAACATACTATAGCCAAGTATGTGACAACTTAAATGTCACTTTTCCAGAACAAACTATCACAGAGAAAAATATTGGTGAGGTTTAGAGCATCACTTACTTTAAATCAGCTACAATTGGAAATGCCGTTGAAAGGGCTTAAAGAATATGGGATCGAGCCTCTTGTGTTTAGCGACCCCCTCCTTGGGGGTTGATTTTCGTTTTACTCTTTGTTAGAGGAACTCTATTCCATGAAAGGAACATGCCTACCAATTTTCAAGCAGGTAGATCTAATAGTTTAAAAACGGAAATATTTATCGATTACGCCCCTTAATCTCCCGAAATGAAACCTGGTGATTGATATTCGTGAAACCCATTTTGTAGCGGTTCTCTGCTTTACAAAAGAAATCTGCTTACCAAATTTCAAGACTGTAAGTCTTAGTTTAAAAATAGGGATAGTTATCTATAACGCCCCTTGAGCCCCCGCAACGCCGCTTGGGGGTCGATTTCACAAAACACATTACATAGGGGATTTTTAATCCATAAAAGGATTCTGATCATCGTATTTCAAGACTGTACGTCCAGTAGTTTAAAAATGGAAATAATTATCTATAACACGCCCCTTAAGACACTTGGGGGTCGATTTTCACGAAACGCCTTTTGTATCGTATCTCTACCCTATGAGAAGAATCTGCTTACCAAATTTCAATACTGTGTGTCTAATAGTTTAAAAATCGAAATATTTATTTATATCTCCCCTTTATATCTCCCCCCTCCCCGCAACACCCCTTGGGGGTCAATTTTCCCAAAACCCATTTTGTAGCGGATATTTACTCCATGAAAGAATTACAATTTTTAGAAAGAATTACATGAAAGCTTACCAATTTTCAAGGAGTTTAAAAACGAAATTATTTATCTATTGCGCCCTATAATCCCCCCGCAATGCCACTTGGGGGGGGGCTATTTTCCCCAAACCCATCTTGTAGCTGATCTGTACTCTATGAAAGGAATCTATTTATGAAATTTAAAGTCAGTGCGTCTAATAGTTTAAAAATGGAATTAATTATCTATAACGCCCCCTAAGCCCCGCAACGCCACTTGGGGATCGATTTTCACCAAACTCATTTTGTAGCGGATCTCTACTCTATATGAAAGGAATCTGCTTACCCAATTTCAAGATTGTACGTCGGGGGTAGTTTAAAAATGGAAACAATTATTTATAACGCCCCTTGCAGTTCGAATTTCGCAAAAAATCCATTCTGAGTGGATCTCTACTCTCTGAAAGGAACACGTCTACCAAACTTCAAGTCTATAGTTTGAATAGTTCCGGAGATATCGTGATTAGTCAGTCAGTCAGTGAGTCGCTTTTCTCCTTTATATATATAGTTTTGGGATAGTTGTTCGAGAGACCTAGAACCCTAACTCTGATTTTAAAAAAAAATTCAAAAACCTTCCTGGGGATATATCTAATAATTTCCCAAATTTTCACGGCGATTGGATGTATGGTTTTTGAGTCTATCAGGTACAGACAGACACACACTCATTCATTTATATATAGAGAGATTTTATCGAAATAATGATAAAAAAAACTAATACTTTTCTTTAAAAAAAATTTAAATATCCATGCAGCATATTCTGCATTTTTAAAAAATGTTTCCTTGTATTCATTCCAGTAATTTATTTTCCTCGATATTTCAAACACCGAGAGAATTTAATTGTTGAGTAAATTTATCATTAAAAGTTTTTCAGGAAAAGTATATGCTTACACACACACACACACACACACACACACACACACACACACACACACACACACACACACACATACACACACACACACATTTCTCATGATTTAAACACTCTAAAAGCAAGACTACAGCCTCTTTTGTTTATGAAGACATTTTAAAGTTACAAGGAAGTTTAAGTTTCAATTATTTTTTTACTTTACGAAACATTTCAGTATTTAAATGTAATTGCATTCAATATTACAATCATCACAGTAACAAATAAGAAACATTTTTAGTCTATTTTATTATTTAAAGGTTTGTACCTGATTGTCAAAAATACAAGATAGATTGACACATTTAGGCAATTTTTTATATTCCCGTTTCAATATTTAAATTCTGTTACGGAAAGTTTGATCATTGTGTGCTTCATTGTTGAAAAGGTATAGAGGTCGGAAAAATCGTTTGTAGGGCAAAAGAGAATACTATTTTAGTAATACTAGTTACCTTGGTGACAGACTTGGCGATAACTTTTTTAGCCAAGTGTAGCTAAGTCATTCAATTTGGCGACATAAATGGATGTTACTAGAAAGGTCTAGAAAGATTTAGAATGATTATTTCACGAGAAAACTCCACAAGCTCCTACAAGATTCTTCCCAGCCTACATAAGGACGATGCAAGGAAGCAACTTTAGAAAGGGAACTGTGCTTTTCGTTTATTACATTATTTTGGACTCCCTCTTTTATTTAAGGGTTGCCGGTCTTTTGGTGACAGACGCCCGGGGATTCACTGTCAAGGCACTTAGGCTTAAACAAAGACAACAAATACCTGAAGAACTTTCAGAGACGCGATCTGAGCGTCTATTAAATCAAAAATTGCTAGCAGTAATTATGGATTTGGATTGTTGTAGAGACGTCTTAAGACTCTTTGAAGCCCTAGGTCAGTGGCGTAACGTACACCTCAGCAAACCCCCACCTTGCGGGGGGAAGGCCTTTAAGGGGACCAAAGTCTGACTGACGACCTGTGTAAGATCCGGCTTGAGGCACAAAACGTGACTTTGCAGGGGGAGGGGGCAAATAGTCTCCATTTTTAAAATTTATCTGGGTCCAGATAAATCTTAAAACTTTTAGAGGCCCTCAGCCCCCTATGGAAAAGTAGACTGTACCTGAGATCTTTAAAAGAAGACAGAATATTACATGCATTGTCAAACACTCATTACAATGGTAATCTGAAACAAATAAATGTGCATGACTCACAATATAAATGTGTTGAACGATTATTTATAGTATTAGGTTTAGGCCTAGGACAATGGTCATCACATAATAATACAGTCTTAATACTTTTGCCAGTTGACATGCAGTTGGAAATTTCCTGTTTTTCGAAGAATATGTATACATATTTCACTCCACCCTCGAGGGTGAGGCCCTGGGCCCGGACCTTGTTGGGCCATGTCTTAAGACGTCTCTGATTGTTGTGTTCAATATTTGTGCAATTTTTTTTTCGGCGCACGTACATCAATACTTATGTTATATTCGTTTCCTATGATAAGGAAATATTCCGTAATTTATAGACAACACTAGAATAAATTACGATTTACTTCGAAAGAACCTGCCCATCAATTGTGTAGATCTTCCAAGTATTGTATTTGTAAAAAACGATCTAACACGCAACAATGTAAACTTCTTTTCCAGATTAGCACTTTGTCAATGAAACACTTCATGAACAGAGCATATACTTCAAGCATCATAAGAAAAAAATTAATGTCGGTGCATTATTTTTATTAATACTCAAGTATAATTTTTATTAACTTATCACTTTTAATAAAGAAATAACTACAAAAGAAGTTATGAAAATATTATATATAAAGAAATCGTGCAACTCTGAGAATAGTTGGTTAAGATATCTGACTACCCTAAAATTGTGAATTTCGCCAAATATTGACAAATTTTTGTAATGATTTTATTTTATACAGCATTTTATTAGCTTTATAAAAACACCAAGTTTATTAGTGAAACAAAAACTGTAAGTATTTTGATAAAAGCAGATGACACTACTTAAAAAAAATAATAAAAAAGCAAGATATCATGCTTATAAAAATGCGTTTTACTCAAAATGTGTGTGTTTTTTTTTTAATGCTCAAACAGAAGAATGATAGCTCAAAAAGTTTTAAAAATAATTGACTGAAACGTTGTGTGCATGTTCTGTATAATATTAAAAGTATTTAATCTTCAGATTAATCAATCACTGTTTTATTAAAAAATTTACAGTTCCCTTATGTAAATGTAATCACTGTTTTTTTAAGAAATTTCATGTAATAACTAAGATAAAGCGCTCTAGATTTTATAAAAACTAAAATAACTCTCATTCGGAAGGTCATTTCAAAAATGAATAGCAAAGCAACGCATCAAAGCTGAAAAATTGAAAATTTGTTCATAAACTTTTTGTACAGAATAGGCTGTATTTTTTTTTTTGTAAATTTTTTACCAATTTTTTTCTATTTTAGTACTAATAATTCCTTTTTCTCTTCATTTTAGCATATTTTTCTTTAAAAAGGTGGTACTAAATAAATTTAAAACCACAAAAAAATTCCCATATTTTTTTTTTTTTTTTAAAGTTGCGGCAAGTAGTCGGATACCTTAATGAGCGGCATTCAAAGCAATCCATTGTTTAGTGAGGTAACAGCCAACATTTTCAGTTGTGATAACTATTTGTCAGATTAGAGAAAGGTGGGTTAAGTCATCATTGGATTAATTTTTATTCACCTTTTTCACTTAAGAGGCCAAGACGGGTGGAAACTATTCAAACATGTATCAGTAAACAGTCTGTAATAAAATTGTATTTTGTTAAAAATTTAGTTAAAGAGGATTTTTACGAAAATAACACAGTAAATAGAAAATTCCATAATACTTCATATTTGTAAAAAAAAATCCTGATATTTCTGATTTTGAAGTTGAATTATTTTATTTGTTAAATTAAAATGGAATAAAAAATTTCGATGTAAGATCGAAATCCGTATCAATCTACTGTAAAAATCTATATATTTCTTAGAGCTAATTATCTCGTAAAAATAAAGAACAAAGAGCTTTATCACATAAACCATCTGCTCATTATCTAAATTTGCATACAGAAAAAAATTCTTTTTCATGAATATACATTAGAGATAAGACTTCAGAAAACTATTTACGAAGTATCAAATTACGAAAATTAAATTCTCTTATCAAGGAAATGCCCTAACCACTTTTGCATGTCTAAATCATTCAAATAACGGGAATCCCATTGAGAGTGATAGTAGAAATTTCCTGTTGAAAGTGAAAGTAAGTATGGATCATCTTTTGGTAGAAATTTCCTGTTGAAAGTGAAAGTAAGTATGGATCATCTTGCTATGCCAGCATTAGTTTAAAAAAAAGCAAACAATGTAAGTAGAAAAATTTCGTTTCATTCAAAGATGCAAAACAGTTGCGGAAGTTACTAGGCTACTTTGGCTAACTTGACACCAGAGAACTCACGATGCTCTTTTTGTAGTATCGTGAATTCAAATCCTAGAACCATCAAAGATTTACCATAAAAAGGGGTTGATGCCTGCCATTTTACAGTTTTGAATTATAAATATGCATTTACTTTTATGGACGAAATTCACGAAAGTCACATGATAAATATAATCACGTGTACTTCATCGAATTCAAACAGACATTAGATTTGCACTTGATTTTCAACTCATAAAATTTAAACAAGTTTTCAAATTCAATAATTGGGTAAACATGCTCAACTATAAAGATTCTTCAAAAAGGTTTTCAGAATTAAAAAAAAATTCTATAATATGGGTGTATTTTTAAATAAAATGTATCTTGTTTCCTTAAGTTCCTTCTTATCGTTGACAAATATAATATTTTAAAAGGAAGTACCTGCAAAATGCAAAAGTTGGCAACAGTAAAGTACATGTGCTAATTAGCTAGAAAAACGTGCTTATTTTTATCACGTGATTGCGACGTCACATGAATTTAGGAGCTGATTGGCTGGAAACATGCGATTGTAATTATGTGACTATGACCTCACATGAATGTAGCCTATACTCAGTATTTTTTTAATGTTTTTAAGTGTGTGTGCCTTTTTTTAACTGTTTGTGTTTCTCTCCAATCGTGTTTGGTGAAATTTTGTGGTTCTTGTTCGTTTTTCTATCATACTCTCGGTAACTGGAGGTATTTTTTTTTTTGGTCGTGTGCATTTCCTTTAAATAAATAAATTTGTCGAGGCTCAAATTCCTCCCTTCAGCATGATATGGAAATTTGGAAAGAGGGGTGCCAACTCATGTGTTGTCCTTGTCACTTGATTGCAACTCAAAATTACGAGATACGTCGCCAATAGCCGTAATGTTGTTTCAATGTGCGACAGAAAAATCAATCCATCAGTTGCCTTATTTAATTGACTTCAAACGTTTCTTTGGAAACACGAAATACTATAAAAATTGTTCTGGTTGGGCAGTTTACTTTAACTGAATCAATAATCTAATGTTATTTATTCATAATGCTATTTACAGGGTGAATTTTATAATTTAACATAATATTTCAAGAAAAACATGTGAGTACTTGTTGCACTGACATGTAAAGCAAATTAGGTAATCGCATTCGTTACGGGGCCGTTTTTAACCTCTCGCGCCTTAGCACTTCAAATTGCTTCGCCCCCTCCTTCAGTTCTTACCTTGCCAGTTTGGGTTCGCAAGGATTTTCCTTTAACACTCTCTTACTTCATTCTCTCTCCTTGTTTTTGCTCTTTGGAGAGCAAGGACAAAGAAATTATTATCCCGTACCTACAGGGCCGATCCTAGCAGGTATGCAGCGCGTGCACTGCACGAGGGCGGCCAATACAAGGGGCGGCCACAGGCCGCCTATAATTCTATAGATGAAGCAAAATTTTTTGCGAATTTCTCAAAATAATTTTTAAAAAAAATCGAATAAATATGTTGAATAGTTGTTGAAAAATCTACATAAGTCAGGATTTCCCGATAGCATAACATAGTTCAAGAAATCTAGAGTTAGTGTAGAGTTCACTAGTCCATTCTCCATTAATGCCTACTCTTTATACATATCCTCCCTTTCATAATTAAAATTCGAGGCAGAGCCGGCAATACCGCAATAGAGAAAGTATTTTTTTGTTTATCAGTTGAACTAGTGGTGCATTGGACCGATGCTTAACAAAGGCATCTCAAGACCTAAGACACGAGTGTGTAAATTCAATATGCATTTAGGCAAGTTAAAAGTTTTCAATTTAATAATAGCTTTACAATTTTGAAAAACAAAATAGTTGAAAGAAGTGATTTTTGTGTCAATGGTTTTACAACGCTTATAAACAATGCCCAATTTCCTTTTTAGTGTAAATGTTGTACCTCTATTAAAAGGCAGTTTCTTGTTGCTTTACTTGGTATCAAGTTATTTGAGAAAAAATCTTGCAGCTTCTTTTGATCAAATTATTTTTATTGGCAATGCCTGCTAGGAAAACACTTCATCTAGTATTATTAATGTTAGCGAAATTCTTAATTTCATTTTTATGTTGTATGTACTTAATGGTACTTTAGTACTATAGTTAAAAAAATGCGGGTTTTATGCATTTTCTTAAAACCCTAAATGTTACACGACAGCATATAATCAAATAGGCAAATCAAGATATTCACAACATAGCACTAAAAATAGATATTAAAACTAATCATGATCTCTATATATATATTTGTCCACTTTTATGTATTCTCCATCTCCTAGTTGAAAAATAATTTCATGTCACCTTATCCATTTAGCCCGCTACCGTGTTCACTATTTTTCTACGTTAGCAGCAAGGGCTGGGAAAACTGGACCCATGTCCGGGGCGGCATTTGGACCATATTTAAAAAGTAAATTTTTTTTTTTTTTTCAAAAAAATTTGTATGAAAATATTTTCTGAAATATTATTATTCATGCTTTAGAAACCTGGAACACATAATCATTTTATAGACTGAATTGAAATGCCGACCGCTACTAATAAAATTTGTAACTACTATACATTTTTTGTAAAAGCGACTATATCTTATAAAAAGGACGATATCACACATTTGTAAAAAAGACTTTATCTTTTGTAAAATTGTACTAGGGGGCGATTTGTTGTAGCAAGTAAATTGGCACCCGGCCTCGGGATACAAGTATAGATACGCTTATCTTAGTATGATTTTCACTGGCCTGATATAAAGGGGAAAACGGTAATTATCTTGTTTTACTTATGGTATTACTACTTTAAGGATGACTCAAATGTGCACAAAACAGAATCTTTCTTTTAGAGCAGCGTTCGGCAAATTGCAGTTCTTTAATATTTCATTTTTATGTACAATTAAAAATTACGTCTGCTAAAACGTTATCGTTCACACTTTCTTATTTATAATTGTGTCTTGGTGGGAAAAATTACTTGCATTTACATGCACATTTAAATATTTTATTGCCTTACTGATAGAATTTATTGTTAAATATGTATTTGATTTATCTTTTTTGCGATGTCCAGTTATGTATTTGTATTTAGTATTGTGAATTTGGTATTATATGTTAAGTACTTATTTATTTATTTCGTACTGTATACGTTTGATGTCTGTTTTCTTATGTGTTGAACCTTGAATGGTTCAAAGCTGATGTGTATGTTAAATCAGGAAATTTGATACGCTTTCTCTTATTTTCTTATGTTACTCTCTCCCCATCGGGAGTGAGGTCAGAATGGACATTCTTCCCCCACACAACACAGAATGTCCGGTGTCAGCTAACTTAAAGGGGACAGAGGCAATTAGAATTTTTGGAAGATATCTAGCGCAACTGGAGATGTTTTATTTTACTCTTGAGTAAAGTTACTTGACTTGTGATCGTTGCTATCAACAGACTCCTTTTCGAAGAAGACACAAATCAATCTCTTTCATTTAGATCGTATGAAATAGCAACAGGTAATTATGTTTTTAATTTTGAATTATTATTTATTTTTTTAAGGTATGCATTAAAATACACACATTCTGTAGTACCTCTTGTAAGATACACTTTGAAATAGGCTCATTTAATGTTGATATCGTTCTCTTAGAATATGGACCTTATCTATTTACCTCTCATTTAGGGACATTCAATTAAAGTGAAACTAAAAAAATAATTCAAAGATAAGTTAAAAGAAAAATAAATGATTTTTTTTTGGGTAAAATTTTAGGATCTCAAAGACAAGAGAGAGAGTAGTAGCTTGTGTTTTTCTTTATATATAAATAAATCAAATAAAGTGTTAGCCTAATAAATCAATGTAACTTAATAAGGGAGGGGGGGGAGTACAACACTGTATGTTTGACGCTTCTATTTATAGACAAAACAGAATGTGTATAATAAAGCTATTGTATACCTCATGGACTCGCGTTTTCTTTGGATTTACATAAAAAATAAAAACGCGTACTTAGGCTGACACAATGCAAAGGCTTTCAAAAAGATCCGTACAATAGAGTATTTTCCGTAACTTTCTGTAAATACAAGATTTTACTGCTGATTTCAAACATTTATTCATTAATAAAACTTTTTCAACTAAGAATTTTAACTTTTCATTAAATTCAAAATTAAGAAGAAAAAAAACCTGTGACTAATGTACTTATTTGGACATAATTTATTTAAAGAAAGATATACTGAATTTCTAATTATTTTAATTTGTTTAGCATTAAAGGATAAAATACATAATGTCTGGTCTTGTGGGTTTAAATTTCTGGAATTAAGACATATTGTGTAGGTTCCTTATTTGGAGGTACTATTATATTTTTACCATATTAAGTTAAGTGTTAAAGAATATTTTATTGTATTTACTTTTATGAAAAAGCGGATTATAAAAATAATATATTTAGTTTAATAAAATATCTTTTGGTTTATATACATATATAAATTGCGTAAAAAATAAATTCACGTTAGTGAATAACGATGTTAACTGAAAAGTCCACTGAACTAAAAGAAAACTAGCTTATTTTATATGTACCCATAGTTATACTTAAGAGTATATGAATCATAAAATTTTATCTTTGAATGAAATCCAAATAATATTGTTGACGCAACCTTTTTTTCTTAGGAGAGCTTCCACTTTCGGAACTAGACATTGCACAATCTTCATAACTGTTCTCAGTATTAAAAAAAATTTGCTTCATTTGTCTTGTTTATTGTAAATTTTGATTTTTTTCTTCTGAATTTTTCATCATGAATCATTTTTCTGAATCATCAAGTTAAGTCAATATAACAAATGTGTTTTTAGATGGGTTTCTCTCTCTCTCTTTATACAAAAGAAGTTTAATAATATTATTTTGTAATTATGGTATATTTTTAAAGTAATTGCATTATTGCTGATTGAAATATATAAAAGGCATTTCTTAAAAATTCTTTCAGAATATTTAAAGTTTGGGAATTAGGTCAATAATAGGTGAGTTATTTAAATGTTTCCTTCTTTTTCTCAATCAAAAAATAAATTTAGCACCATTATTTCATTATTATAAATTTATTTTCAAATGAGGCTACATGTGTTAAGATTTAAATGTTATTAAAAATATTTCGAAATGACATTCTTTGCAGAAGCTGAATGAGTGAATCTTAACGTCCCACTGTTTAGCTACACGAGGGCTATTGGGGACGGTCCGCGTAATTTTGCAGAAGCTGAAAGACGGAATTTTGTTCGAATGAGAAATATAATGTATTTCATATTATTATTTTAAATATTGTTGTCTTTTTGAGTATTTTTATAAGTGTTAATTTTGGTATTTATTATGATTATAAATTTCTAGTGTTACATTAATAAGAAAAAAGGAAAGTGTATTTTTTCTGTAGGAGCAGGTATAAATAGAACATTATATTTTTTATAGATTTAAATTTATATAAATCCCTTCTATCTTCTGTGCGTGCTATGTACAGATGTATATGTGGGAGGATAATTAAAAAAATTCAGACTTAATAATTTTAATTTTGAAAAATCTTACGTTTGAATAAATCAAGGTAACGTGATATTGGTTAATTTAAATTTTAAGTTTAATTACGCCACAGCTATAACTTACAGATTTACATTGAAATTAACTTAGTAATTAGATTATTAGAGTTCTGTTATTTTGTGAGGGAGGAGTTTCTGGCGTTCGTCTTCGGTGAAATTTTCAGACCATCTCTTTCTCTCCCCCTGCCCTCTCTAGGCTTCGGGGATGACAGCGGTTCCCGCGTCTTTATCTTCGAATTACATCCGGTTGATGGCAATATTTTTAAGGGTGCAGGTGTAAATTTCACGTAGGGTGACCATACCCACAAAGAAGCCGAATCACAGCTGTGTTGCGGGAACGTCACAATGCATTAAACATAAATTAAAAGAAAGAGTGTTTCAACGAAAGTAAAATAGTGACTTTTTTATTCTCTGTTTTAAATTTACGATAAGATTTTGGAAAATCTCAAATATATTGAATTTTAATTCAAATGAGTCAATTTTTGATGAATTAAAATTTTTTTTGTATGAAAGCAAAGCAATTTATCAATTATTTTATACTTTCCCAACTTAATTCATATATATGTTGTTGAAAATTTTAGAATGTCCGAGGAAGGGCGTAAAGAAACTAACAGGTGCCCATTATAAAAGAATAAGACTCGAAAAACAAGCCCATTTTAAAAAACAGGCTGAAAGTTTACTGAATTACTTACAAGACACTAGAAAAAAAGGAAAGCAGGATAGAATCAGATTAAGACTTTCATGATTAGGATGTTGCAGATCAAATAAACAGAATAGATAGTGGCACTGCTGTTGTAGGGTGAGTGAGTGAATATTAACGTCACACTGTTCAGCTACACGAGGGCTTTTGGCGTTGGACCTCGTCATTTTGAAACATGGTTAAGTGACGAGGACGACACCTGAGGAGAGGTGGCACCTCCTCTCCTAACTATCACACACCAAAGGGAGGACCTTTGAGTTCTCGACAGATTTAACTTGCATCGCTCCTCTACACAGCGAGTTTTTAGTGATACTGGGCTCGAACTCGTGACATGCCAGCCACGATCCGATACCTTGACCACTAGGCTACCGCGGTTACACTGCTGTTATAGGAAATCCTCCAAAAAAATCCTAAAATCACAATACTCTAACAATGATATTTAGTTCAGATCTAGGAACCTGGCCAGCTATTCAATCAGACGCCAATAGATGTTTTTTTAGTAAAAGAAGGACCCTCTATAAGCCATTGACAAAGTATAATTTTTCTTATGACGACGCCGGTCGAACATTTAGCTCATATTGTTATACTAAAATTTTCCAAAACGGTGAAAAGGTTATGCTTAAATCGTTAATCCATTACAAAAAAACTGTGCATATTGTTTTTGCAGCAAACTTTTTGTCCGTGTTATTAGTTCTCTTTCCATGGAATATTTTAAAAGTTGGAAACATCACGCAGATATTTTAAAAGAACACGAAACATCAAAAAACTATATTCAAAACCAGAAGTCTTAGATTGAATTCAGTCAGCGATTACAATGCTCTAAAACAATTGACAGTGACTCGAAAAGACTTACTATTGCGATTATTGGTGTGATTTGCATCTACGTATTGTAGCAAAGTTAAAGGTACTGGCTCAAAATTGTTTAGCCCTTCGGGGTAAGTGTGACAAATTAAATTTGTCACACTTACATATTGCAAATTTGAACAAATTTAATTCCAATATATAATGGTAATGCTTTACAAATAATTCAATTACTTGCTAAATTTGACCCAGTAATAGAGGAGCATCCTCGAAGAGTGCTAAAAAGGGAAGAAGCTAAATACACTATCTAGGGAAAAATACTCAGAACGAAATAATTTCTCTTCTACATGAGAATTTTAAACTACATATTGTTCATAAAAATGAACAAGCCAAATGTTATTAGATAATTTTATATTGCGCCTCTGGTTTTAGTAAGATCGAACAAATGACATTTCTGGTAAGATATGTATGTAGTGAGAAATCTTATCTTAATGAAGTTACCGTTAGAATAAAAGAATTTTTTAGGTTTACTTCCAGTTAAAAGATTGATTGGAAAAGAACTTTCAGATTTAACAGCTGAGAAACTTCAAAATTAGGGCTAAATTTGCTAGATATGCGGAGGGCAGGCCTAGGATAACGGAGCCAATATAAATCAGGGGTTCAATCCACAATCTTCTTGTCATGTAGTAGCCACTCTTTAAATTTGATCGTTAATGACATGGCAAAAGCATCCTTAGAAGCCTGCACTATCTCGACAAAGTTAAAGGTATGCGGCATTGGCTTTTTTTTCTGCAACTTGACCAGTATATATATAAGGAAAAATACAAAAAACCATTCTTATTTCAATATGTTCATTCAATATTGATTTAACATACACTAATATTGGTGGTAACACGATCAAGATAAGTGTAAGTAGTTATTAAGTTTTAGTAAAAGGTGCTGCCGTTGATTTTTGTTTGAATCAGAACTGTAGTGTGATCTGTGATAAGTACAAAACTGTTATTTTATTCTTTTGATCCTTTGATATAATATTCACTAACTCCTGTCCCCGGTTTCTGTTTCACATTTTAGAGGATAATGCCTTCTATAAAAGCTCTTTATTAATTTTATGAATGAATGAAATGTTTCACAGGGTGTTTCCTAAAAGAGTAGAAAAAATTTGGGCATATTGTCAAGCTAATTTAAAAAAGATAACTCACATATAAGCAAATGTCCTGATGATTTGTTTCGGAAATAAGTACGAAATGTTTAAAAATTGAAACTTTAAATTAAATTTTTTAAAATAGGATTTTCTTACAAAATTAGGTAACTAAACAGGGTTTTTTTTTTCTCGAGGTTTTTATTTTTACGAAGACCTTGAAGAGTGCTACAAATAATTTATTTTATGTAATTTGTTAACAGGAATGGGTATTTTTTAATGAATAATCCATATTCTTACACTCAATAATTAAAAGTCTTGAAACATTTAAATTTTTATGTTCAACTTTAATTTGGCATGATTTATTATCAAGAATTGATGTATTGAGTAAAATGCTACAAAATCCTAAATTAAACATCGCGGAATGCATACAAGGCTTAGATAATCTTAAAAAATATTTAATTTTCCAAAGATCTGACGATAATTTAAAGATATTTGTTGATTCAGCAGCAACACTTGCTACAGATTTAGGTATTTATCCCAAATTTCCCATCTCAAAGCTAAAGTAAAGGTGCGTTTATTTGATTACGAGGCCTGTAATGAGCCAGTTTTAAATCCCTTTCAGCAATTCAAGACTAATTTCTATTTTGCAATTCTTGATCACACGATCTCTTCAGTAAATGAAAGATTTACCTTTTTATCTGAGTGTAATTCAATATTTTGCTTCCTGTATGAGTTTCACAACATTTCTAATGATGATCTCATGAAAGCCTGTATGGATTTAGATATTAAGTTACAAGTACAGGAAGAAGAAAGTATTGTGAAAGATATATAGATGACATACAGCTCTATCATGAAATAACTTCATTCAAAGATATTTTTCCTGGTAAAAAACAGCCAACTGAGATATTAGAAATTATAGTGAAAAATTATCTTTGTTTTACAAATTTTGCTCAAGCAATAAGAATTTTTTTAACCTTACCTGTTTCTGTAGCTTCAGGTGAAAGAAGTTTAAGTAAATTAAAATCATTAAAAATTACTTGAGAAATAGTATGACACGAAAAAGGCTTTCAGATTTGGCCATAATCTCAATTGAATCAGAAATCTCTGCAAAAATTTATTTAACCGAAACTATTAACAAATTTGCTTCTCAGAAAGCCAGAAAAGTTATTTTATAGTTACAGTAAAATCCGACGTATAATGCGCCCATATACTTTCTAGCTGCAATTGTTAGTTTTTAGGTATATTCACCGCGCATAACGCGCACACCTTTTTTGTGAAGAAACCTGAACCGCACGTGCGCAATTCTCTTATATGTTTTAAAGTCCTTTATTCGAGGTATTATTCCAAGCTTTAGTAAAAAATGGTGTACTTTTAGAATTACAACCCTTTAAGTTCATAAGGAATGTTATTTCTTTCACAGAAACAGTATTTCGATAGATGTAAAAGTCTGATATTTTCTATGCTCATCTTTTTGTATTTTTAAAGCTCTCATTTTTATACCCAGCGTATAACGCGCACCCGTACATTTCCATCTTATTTTTTGTGTTAAAAAAGTGTGCGTTATACACTGGATTTTACAGTATAATTTATTACTTAGTCTTTGTAGAAGGATTGACACACGAGATTTATGCCTTAGCATTTATTTTTATTAGATCGTATTTTCTGAGTAAATTCTGTTGTTTTGCAATTATAATTATAAAATATATGTTTTTATTTTAAAGGTAATATTTTTGTTAGTTTATTATTTTGATAAAGTATATTATGTCGCTATTATAACTCATTACCTGGCCAAAAAATAAAGTTTTGCATTTCTTTATTTGAGTTTTTATTAATTTTTTATTCTTATATAAGTAGATGAGTTTTTAACGTCAACATTAAGTATTAGTCAAAATATATGAAAATTTCTCTAGGGGGGCGGCACATTAGGTGTTTGCACGAGGGCGGCCGATACCCTAGGATCGGCCCTGCGTACCTATGAACCCGCCGTATCCTGGACTGGTAGCCGGCAGCCATAAGGAAAAGATAGTGCCATGGTTTGCCCCCTTTCCTTGATCATTTCTTACCTTACGGCATCGAGGGTCTACCCACCCACCCTTTTGTAAATTTAAACAGTAAATTAATGAAATCATTTGCAATTACAGATAGTATGAATTGTTTTTAACTTATTAATTATCACTTTTTTTCATTGCTTATCGTTTTACTATATTTAACTTTTAGACACATCCTTATTCTTTGTTGAGTCATTGCCATTGTGCTTGTGCTACAAAGGTTTTCTTTGAGCTTTGATCAAGGACGTCTTAAGGCATGGGCCAACTGGGCAATGACCCAGGGCCTCGGCCTCGATGAGAGCTTCGTCTCATTCTTGACTTAGCCCTAATAAGATCATGATTCGAATAATTTTAACGGTCAAGGGTTATTTCCGGACTATTCTTCGAAAAACGGGGAATTTCAAACTATATGTCAACTGGTAACAGTGATAAGACTACTTTATCATGTGATGACCGTCGTCCATATTTAGGCCTAGACCTACCACCATGCACTATCATTACAGAGTGAGTCAAAAGGTGGCAGTCGGTCTAGCCGTTTTGTATGAAGTCATGCACATTTATTTGTTTCGGGTTATTGTTTGTATGAGTATTTAACAATATGTGTCAATTTTTAAGGTTAAAAAAAAAGGGGGAGGACTACTTTTGAGTAAGAGCCAGGGCTTGAAGAAGTCTTAAGACGTCCCTGGTTTTGATCATTGAAAAACTCAAACCACATTGTAATGTCATTTTGAGTGTATAGCAACATCAAACCGTTAAGCTTTTCTTTTTCCATATAGATCTGATTTCATTCTGTACTGTCTTAAGGGCAGAAATGCTTTTCTCATGACTAGCTAGGTAGTGGTACCAGGGGTCGCTCAAAGGCCGGACAAACCGGACCCCTGCCCAGAGAGGCAAGTTTTAAAGGCGGCATTTGGATTGAATTCAAAAAACAATTTTGTTACAAAAATTTGATATATTTTCTGAAATATTATTGAGTGTGAATTTGGTATTTCATTTAACGCATTTTATTTCCTTATTTTGTACTCTGTTGTTTAATGCATGGTTCGAGGTGGGAGTATATGATAAATCATGAAATTTTAATATGTTTACACATCTTTCATAGTAACTTTCTCCCCATCCCGGAGTGAGGTCACAATGGACATTCCTTTCACCCTTAGGTCAGCTATGCAAAAAGGGACAGGGATAATAAGAGGTTTTAGTAGATAGAGAGCCACAGGAGAAAGTTTATTTTAGTCCTGAGTGTAGTAACTATAAGTTAAACTAAACGCTTGGGATCCCCACCATCAGCAGACTATTTTTCGAAGAAATTGGCCCGCTGAAAAATGGATGATTCCTTCTCTTACATTTTACTCGTTTGAAAAAATAACCAGTAATTATGTCCTTAATTTCAAATTATTTAGAATTTTTTAAGACTTAAAATAATATATACATTGTTGTGCTGCCTTTTTGTTCGCAAGAACTATTCAAATTTTATAGGTGCATATTTATGTGAACAATTTATCTTTTTTAATTATAGTTTTTTGCTTTGGAGAGAGGGGCGATGTTTTCCATTTTTGTCCGGGGTGGTAAAACTTCTAAAGCCAGCCCTGGTATGTATAGTACGTCCGCTGTAATTTTAATTTTTTTTCACTTTTTTCACCTTTCAGTTTTTTGCGTCTAACGTTCGTTAGCGGAAAAGCGGCCCTGATTTGTTTTTAGGTGATAGTGTTTTAGTAAAAGGCTTTTTCACGCATTAAAGAAATCACAGTATTTTTGAAAAGAAACATACTATTTTGTACGATAAAAGTATGCACACACACATTATCCCGTCTACTCAATTATTGAAAATCAAAACAAAAAAAAAAATTAATGTATAATTTACTAAACCGATTATCCTAAGATCATGCATCATATGTTTTCTCATTTAGACGGTGTCTTCTACACACACAACTACATTCATATCAAGGATACCTCACTTTTAAGAACTATCTGTAAATAATACTATGGATTTTTAGAAGATTTTTGTATTCACCACAAATTGCATCATGGGGTGTTCCTAAAAAGCACAATTTTATGTAAAAAAAAAAATACAGCACTAGAATTAAAAAAAAATGTGTATCATAATATATTTTTCTTTTTTTTAAAAAAAATTTCCAAATGCAGAAAACAAAATTTCAGGAAATTTATAATACTTCGTACAATTTTACTGAGGATAAGAAATGGATATTTGTGATTACATTTATGTATTTTGAAATGAAAAATATTTATCCTTAAACTAAAAATAAATAAATAATTAAAAGCGTTATATAAATCTAGTAAAATTAATTTTTTTTTTGTATCAAATAGAAAGATGGCCTCCCCTTTTGACAATATAAGGTCATATAAGTCCAACGCTTGTATTTCATTCGTTCAAACTTCAGAATATCCGATTCGTTATTGAAATAGCAATGAAATATTTTTATCTGAAGTTTGTTTCTTGTTTACATTTTACAGATATAAACAATGAAAGCGTGGTATTCAAAACTGAGTGAAAGTCACGAAGCTTTGAGTTCAAGAACATTGGAAAAAAACATTTAAAATCTGCGAAAAAA
>BMAO01025972.1:0-73509 GCA_019973975.1 Trichonephila clavata
TTTTCTTGCTCTACTTTATTGTAAAGTAAAAAGTCATAATACAAAAACAAAAATAAAAGAAAAGAAATAAAAAATATAAAATAAGAAAAATGATGTGCCATTCTATAATATGTGAAGTATCATAGAATTTAAAAGTATTATCGACCACACAGAAAGGAGTAGGAATAAATACATAACTAAAAGAATAACTATATAATTCAAGAATGAATTTATAAATAACTAATTTAAGAATAAATGTGTTGTTAAATGAAATCAACAGACATCAAATTTTATTCATAATTATTTGTTAAAAGTAAAAATATATTACAATTTTTAAAAATTTTTAGCAGTTTTGCATTTTTAATAATATATTTTATATTTAAATATATTATAACATAAAAAAAAATTTAAATGACATTTTTTTTCAAAGAACTATTACAAGAGCTGGTAATAAATGGATCCTCCTCCTATCGCCTTACCGCATTAGAATAAAACATTTACATCTGTTTCATCAAGGCATCGAGTGTTACCAGTCGTAGCACAGCAACACCTAATACTAATTTTGAGCACCATAAAAGGTTGTATTTCAGTCCTTCTCTTTTTATAATACACACATGCTATGACTCTAATAATTTAAATTTGACTTTAATATCTCTTGTCCTTTGTATTGCATTTTAGGTGACATACAGACATGAAGAGCCAGGACCGTTTTTAACCTCCCTGACGCCCTAGGCACTTCAAATTGTTAGTCTCTCCCCACTATTTTCAGAGCACCCTCCTCCTTCAGTTCTTACCTTGCCAGTTTTTGTTCTGAATGGATCTTCAAATAACTCTTTTCCCTTTGTTTTTGTTCTTTGGAGAGTCTTTCCATTATCCACCACCTATGGACCCGTAGTGTCCTAGACTGCAACCTGCAGCCGTACTGAAAAGATAGTAGCGTGGTTTGGCCACTCTTGTTCATTTCTTGTCTTACGGTATCACGTAAGGTAAGCCCATCCGCCCTTTTGTAAATTAGAACTGTAAATTAATGAAATCGTTAGCAGTTACAGTATTATTATATGAACTGTTTTCAAATTGTTAATTATCATCTTTTTCATCGCTAATCACTTTACTGTCCTTTACTTTTCGACATCCTTATTCTTCATTGTACTTGTACAAGAAAGGTTTTCTTCGAGCTTTTGCCGCTGCAAAATTGATAATGACATCATTGTAATCAATTTCATTTGTAACATCATTTTGAGCCCATAGCAACATCAAACTGTCAAACCTTTCATTTTCCATAGTAGATCCTATTTCAGTCTATTTTCTTAAGGGCAGCAAAGTTTCCCTGTGCAGTACATTTAGTTATATGGAGAGTCAAGTAAATTCTCATTGCGACTTCTAAATTTGGAGAGGTATTTCCAACTTGTTTTTCATGATGTAGGAAGAGACTCGTCTAGTTATTTTTTTCCACCTTCATATACGTTTTGAAATGTTGACACTCTTGCACGAAATATTCTTCATTGATGCCTTTGGGATAGCTTAGAGCAAAGTATTTCGCCTATTTTGTCACATCTTCATGCTCCTTTTCATGAAGATTTCTGAATATCTAGAATCTAGGGTTAAGAGCTTCGCAGCGGCGGTACGTTCGCTGTAAATTAAATTTTTTTTTCTCGTACTCCATTTTTTTGAGTTCCCAAATCTTTTGCGCCCTAAGCACATGCCTAAGCCTAAAAGCGACCCTTCGAAGAGCCTTTTCAAAATGACTACTGATGAAACAACGTCACATGTCTGGTCGGCATGTGATTCCATACATAGAGAGTTTACATACGTAATGGAAAAAGCAGGTTAAGGTAAAATTGTTATGGCTCGGCACCTGAGATTTCTATTTCAGATACGACAAACTTTATGGACTGCTCGCGTGTAGCCATTGTGAGTGCTTATCGAAGGTGGTGTATGGATGGTGAAACGACAGGTCACAGGGCAGAGGTCTACGCATCGATTCCAGAGGACAGCGGAGATTGTTACACATTGTTCAACATCACCGAAGGGCTATAACGGTCAATAGCACATGCAGCTAAAATAGTGACTACATATAAGGTATGTCTCGACACAGTATGGGCCTACGTTATCAGCAACAGCGCTTGCAATGGGCCATCAAACAAGAAAATAGAAGAATGGAAGAAAATGGCCTGGTCTAGAGAATCACGTTTTCTGGTTAATCGGAATTGATGGGAGTGCAAATGCATAGATTTTCGACGGAAACATTTCATATTTAACATATGGGCATAACGTAATGGTTCTTCACTACACACACACACACATATTCGATATGATTTCGAATTTTAAAAGTAACTACAATGTGGAAATTGAGATATCCTTCCAGTTTTTGAATACCCAGATTAGGTGAATGGATCTTGCTCATCCACTTAGATGTGTATCTACAATATGTTTTGTATATAAAGAATAATAAATCAGAAGAGAAATAACAATGTAAAAACAACAAAATTATAGAATTCTTAAGAATAGCCACAAAAAAAATTGCGTGATTCTTTATTACTTAGCGATATTCAATAAAAAAATAAATAATAGTGAAGTGTTGCATATTGTAAACAAACATTAAGAATTCCACAAGCCTAAAATTATAGGTCTTACTTTCTTTTTGTGGAACTATATAACAAAGGTAGAATTAATATATTTTTTTCGTTTCAAGGCTCTATTTGTTGATTTAAATCTCTTCCAGATCGAAAAAAAAATTTCGTATACAAAACTATTTCCTTTGTTGACTAACCCTATTCCTTTTCCGTACCATAAAAAAAAAGTCTTTGCTTTTAATGTCAAACTGAAGCAGAGTTCCTCGATTTAAGGGGGTTTGAGTTTAACAAGAAATTTTTTCTAGCATCGAAACACATTTGTTTATGCTCTCGTTGAAGTTTATAACAGTCTTTCATCTCCAGTACTCAGAAAGAAGTATCGCAGCTTCTGACAACTATTAGCTAAGGGTCAGAGGTCCGACCTTATACCTGTGAGGAGACTCGCCATCGTAGTTGGAGTTACATTTTTAGGTTGCTATAAATGGGAATGATCGCTTGTTTGGCAAAAGTAAGGGCTTATAGTTACGCATTTTAATTCAATTCGAATAAACTGATTCTACCAATCTGTTATTAGTGTTTTTTGAGGATTTAAGGGAAGAACACAAAAAATGCTTTAAAAAATAACTTTTAGTAAAATAAAGATAAATTAAAGTACAACTTTTTACTGCGTTTATTCAAACTTTTTCTACCTTTTTTAAGAAGATTGGTTAGAGAAAACATCCAGTAAAACCAAAATTAAAAAAATCTAATTATATAGACATTTCTATAAGAAAATCTTCCTATATATGAACGACAAATATATATATATATTACCATAAATACGATATCATTGCATTTTATTTTTATTGCGTTTCTATAGCAGGAAGCATGGCTTTAGCTAATATCCTTTGAAATATAAAACACATCGTCAAAAAATGGAAATGAAAACTTTAAATCGACTGTTTTGACTAAATAGCTACAAACTTTTTGAAATTGGATGCAATTCATAAGATAATGAGAGAGACATTATGTCTTAAAATTGGATTAAATTTTAGAGTAAAAAAATCTAGAATATCAAACTTCAACTTGTGATACATCACATTCACGCAAACATATTCCTCCCCGCATACACATTGAGATATTCCTCTAAAAGTATGCGATGATTTAAATCCATGTTTAATTGTATTTTAATTACATAAAGGGAAATGATAAAGCGGAAAAGAAATTACGTCTTGGAAATCTTAATTTTACTGAATTTGCTTTGCATAATTAAAATTTTTTTAATGGAGATCAATTGAGCGTCATTTTTCAAACCAGTGAAAATACATCTCACATACATATTTAGAAGGTATAAATGTGAAGAGATATAAAAGGTATATGTATCAAAAATTGCGCAGTTTGAAAATAAAACTATATCAACTACAATTTTAGATACATATTATATCAAATCGCATAAACATTTTTTTTATTTGTAGCACACACACGACAAAAACAAAAACCTACTTCCAATAACATTTTGGCGACAGAGCCCTGGCGCTCTCAAAATCATAGCAGACCTAAAAAAAAGAATTTTCGTTTCTATGTTATTGCTGCTGTCAATTCACAAAAGACGTACTCCCCCCCAAAATCCGTTTAAACGTTAAACGAGAAACCACGGAATATTTGACCTTTGAGGTTGAGAATTAGTTTAGGACATTTCCAAGTCTCTCCCGAATAGCATAACGGTTTGAAAATAAAAATGTCAAACGGTGTACGTTATTGATTAATAACTTCGCGGTATGCAAGGTATGTTGAATACAAAAAGCAATTTTCCGACGTACACTTCTGAAGGTTGAAGTAAACAAATAGTCTTGTTTGCGAATAGTCTTCTGAATTATGTTGTCTTTTTTATATTTCAACATGTTAATCAAAAAATAAATTTGATTAAATTTATTTATGATAATCAATATACCTAAAATGCTTTTTAAAGTTTTTTTTTTTTTTAATGAGAAATATTATGGGATGTATGTAAAACATTAATTGATATGTTAATTGCCTTTTTCTCTATTTATATCCATGATTTTCTTCGAAACTATAATTTAAATAGTATTACAAAAACATTTTTAGTTTCACTGGATAGTAAATTAATTCATAACAAGTAACATAAAAACAAAATATTTTTCAAGTCAATTCCTACTTAGACCAACGAAGAAATTTTTATTTTAGTTACTTTTTATTAAATAGTTACAATTATATATAAATATATCACACAGTATTAAGTGATAAAATAGAAAGTGATTTTCCATTCTATATATGGTTTTGGACTATTTTTTTGTTACCATATTTATTCATTAATTAAATTTAATTATTCTAATAAAACAGAAATTACAATCCCAGAAATTAGGCCATCCCAGCTGGGTTCGAACAAACGACCTTTGTATTAGTAGTCCAACGCGCTATCCATTGCGCTACAGGGACACAAAGTACAATTTTCCTTTCTATCTATGCTGTTGGACTATTATTTTTGTTTGTTAATATTTATTCATTTTTTAATTTAATTAGTAAATTAAAATTTAAAAACATATTAACATCAAGTGTAATCCACTACAAGTTTTAAAAGATGTATTTGAACTTGAATGGAAAGTATTTTATTAACGATTGAAAATTTGAACAAGATATATATATATATATATATATATATATATAAGGAGAGCGTGAACTAATAGTAGGTTATTGAAACATGTCTTGGTCAATTCGCGATGAAACTCAATTCAGACAGTTCCTCAATGCTTTTGTCTGTCTTGCAGTCATATTAAAATACCTTTATTGAAATGTTTTATATATAAATTGATTTCGATAACGATTTGCTGCTCTTAACTAAAAATATTTTATTTCATTATAATTTAAAAATAAGGTGACACAAAACAAGTAAAAATAGAAAGCCCATTAATTTAACCCAAAAAATATTTTTTAAGGATAATGAACAAAATTCCCGTAATAGCTTCCCTAGCCCCCCCCCCCGAAAGGGTTATCGTTTGAACATTATATCATATATGTCAAACGTTATTTCACATGAGAACAAGAATTTTTATTTAGATGTGCGGGGGAAGGAAAAAGAAGAAAAAAAGTCGGAGAATTTTACTTTTACCCGGAAAGAGGTTTACTTAGTATTGTAATGTGAAATTTATATACGTTATTCAATTCAGTTTTATCTTATATAAATGCTTTTTTTTTTTTTAGCTGCACCAGTTTTTTTGTTTTTGTAATTTTACCGGTAATGTATTGTTGACATTGCTATCATTATGTATACGCCGATTATCAATGTTACCATGAATTCAAATTGTGTGAAAACTGTTCAACTATAAAGAAGAGAAACTATACATAATTTAAAATTATTTTTCTCTTACACCTTCTCATTTCTCATTCTAAACTTTTATTTCATCTTAAAACCTCTTTCAGACTTTTCAGTGCTGATGAGCCATGATGCATGCATATGTAACATAATTGTTAAATGGAAATTTTTTTACATCATCCTATATATATGTGCTTACCTAATTTCCTTCAGATCTGTTCAATACACTTTTGAAGATAATATTGAATACCAGCGTATATAATTAAAAAATACCAATACTGTAAATGTTTTTCTGTTTGTGTGCTCATCTTTGACACAATGATTATTTATATTCAACCTAGTTTGATTTAACACACTATTTCATCCAGTTAAGAAGTCGGATTTATTGTATATTGATTTTTTTTTATAAATAGTTATTTGATTTTTTAGGAACGTCGGTTCAAAAAGACATCCCCCGTCCTTTTAAATGATGTTTAAAGAGAATACAATTAAATATTTGAGACCCTTTTTGGAACTTTTCGATTTTAGAAATATTAAATTTATGTAGAATGTACTTCAAGAATGTTAAATTAGGATGCAATACATAAAATAGTAAATGTTCTTCTTTTTTGTTGCTATTTTTAAAATACATTTTAACATTGCAAGGAAATGGAAAACTTTATATTTATTTCAATGTTTTTATCCAAGTTTACTTGAACAAGATAACTTTCATTGAAAATGTAAGATATTGTTTCTTTATAAAGCTTTTATATACAAAATGTTAACAGAAAAATTAAAATCACATTATCTTTTTTATAGCAGATAATGATCATCTTTAATAATCGATTACCAATGTAACAGAAGTATAGAATAAAATTTAAATAAATTCTCGTTTTTAAGTTCTAAAACTTTGAACTTCATAATTTCCTTTTCTTAATAACAATTGTAAATCACTTAAATTTTTGTAACTCAAACCAGACAAAACACACACATACTTTACGAGCACTGTACCCATCCTGTTGTGTAAGACATCTGACTAATCTCATGAAAATGATATACTAAAATAGAACAAATTACCAACACATAGACTTGATGATTTCTTTACTAAAAATAATTTTGTTCACCACTTTACATAGATTGAAACATGCACATGTACGCACACTATTCTACATGCTTTATGCTAGTTCTTAGAAAAAGGAAAACTTTTCCTGTACAATTCTTTGAAGCATTTTTTTTTAAAAATAATAATTGATTTTGTTATTAACATCTCTTTTAAAAGCAATGAAAGGGTTATCTGTGACATATATATTATAATTCTGAATGTCAAAACTGAGAATATTTGATAAAGATAACCTGAACTCTGGCACCCCATTTTCTTTTTTTTAAAAAAAAACCAAACTAATTATTCATTTTCACTCAACAGGAAATCCATCATTTTCCACTTAAAAGAGGACAAAAGTCAAAACATGAAAATTCATAAATAAATATTTCACATAATCAAACCAAGTTTCATCTCATATATTCTGATGGAAGTAAGTGAACATAGAAATAAATAAAAATTCTCTACACCTTTTTTTCCCTTTACATATATGCATAGTTTTTTCAGTTTGTCACAATAAGACAAGTGATTTTAAAAACAATCCAACTTTTATTACAATAACAAACATATTGATATTATATAAAGTTCTAAAAATTGATGCTCAAATTAAAGTTAATTTTAATCGGATGTGAAATTTTTAATATAATTTTTGTTGATGACAATTCATTTTATTAAAGGCCATTAACAACAAACAAAATTTTGCATTTGAATCAAAGGTTGTGCTAAACATATCTGACACATCTACCGAAGATAGCAATTTTGATCCAGTTCGTGATAAATGTGCATGCTTGTTATCAAGTAGTGATGAATAGTTGTTAATTAATAGTTTTGTTTCTATTTTCAAACTGAATTTTCATATATTGTTTGTATTTACAGACTGAATTTTCACTATACACTAATTAAAAAATTTGTTTTGTAAGTAATAAAAATGAATTGGTTTTTGTTTTATAAATATGTAACATGGATTTCATTATTACTTTTTTGCACAGTTTTTTAGGAAAATATTTACAGTTTTTTCATCTTACACAATTTTTTTTGCACAATTTTCAAAGGAACGTATCTATAATATATAAGAAAAGAAAACAAACAAGTTGCGTGTATATTCAATATAAATTTTTTTTACAGACAACATAAATAATTGAATTAAAAAATAGTAGTAGCAGTATTTTAAAATATTCAGAGTTCTCCAAACCCTTTTTTCATATTAGTTTTTGTGTCCTATATTTTTCCCACTGTAAAAATTAATTTAAAAAATGAAAGAAATTTATTCTTTTAAAGATGCCCTCCCTGCTCTCAAAAAGAGAAAAATTTTGTTAACAATCTGCATATTAATTTCGAAAGCAGATGCTTACAGAAATGATTAACTTTACTGAGATTATTTTATAATAAAGGGCATTTTCAGATCTATATAAGACCATAAGTAAAGTTAAATCAATGTTAATTTTTATGACACTCAAACACAAATAAAATTCAACAGTACCAATTTGTTATGAAACAAATGGAACTTTGATATAATTTTTAGTATCCTAAAATTTAAATGATGACTGCCATAAATTTTATGATTTGATTTAGAAGTGAATGGTATTTTAACAATAATAAATAATATTATCAATACTTTACACACAAAAGATTTTTTTTAAAAAATATTAAACTACCTCAGCACTTTAAATTCACTTTGTGTACTCGAAATTATATAAATGGTTTGACATCTTCACATAAAAATAAAGTTTAAATAGATACCAGGAAATAAAAAAAGTTTATGATAAAAGTGTTGCTTTATATTAAAATTCATACTTTATATATTTTCAAAAGATTGCTCTATTAGCTTGTATAGTTATAACAGAAAGTTTGTATACAACTTATTGAATACTAAAAAAAAATTCATTAACCCCTTACCTGCCGAGGAAAACTTACGAGATGCGCTCCCCAGTGCCACCGTTTTTTATACAGGCGCGCATAGTTATGCGGTGTTGGAGGAAAAAAAGAGGTGCGTTTTGCAACATAAAACCTTTTTACTTTCACAGAAAACAGAAAATGAAAAAAAAAAATTTAAATTTAGAGTATAGAATAACAGTGTAATAAAACAGATGTTAGATCTTATCTGCTGTGTGATATTTCCTAAAACAAGGAAACACTCATAAAGAATTTCCTTCTACTCAAAAGTTTCCCAAAATTTGGAGTTTCGATCAATTTATTTTTAGACCAGTAAAGCATAATGGCAGGTTTTATTGTTATTCCCTGTAAAATGAGTACACCTAAAAAAACATATATTTCTTCTGTATTGGTTGGATGCCAAAACTTTGCTCTAGATTTCTCTTTTCCAGGATGTTGGTTGATATATTGGTCTGCAAAATGGTTAGTTTCGGTAACGATATGAAGCACAAGTTGCTCATCAAAAAATAACTCAAAGAATAGAAGTGGGTTCGAAGCATCCGGAATATTTTTCTTTATTCCTGGCTGTCCTGAAAATGGAAATCGAGGAGGCGGCATAGGTAAATTTTTTTATATCCAATTGTACCCACTGTCGGGCGTCTTTCAGAGAATAGCCGCAATCAGAATCCTCTTAATCTGACGTAATATCATATTCCAACATCTCTGATCCTGAAGATGACAGGAAAATAGTCATCTAAATCACTCTCATCACTGTCAGACATTTTCGTAAAAAGAACTTCTATTTCGCACAATCAACGAAAATGGAAGCAAAAGAAGAATAAAAAAAGCACGACCTACTCAAACAGAAACACAAAGGGCACAGCTATGACATTCACTGTTTCAGAAACATCCCTTTTACCAATACCCTATCCCTCTTCTCTGAAGTAAGAAAATCTGTTTCAAACATTGTCAAGGTCATTTTATGGCATTCCAAGGCCGTGGGAGCAGTTTTCTTTATAGCAGCGCAATGCAAAGGATAGTACTTCTGAAAGGCATATATATATACACCGGCGGCAGTGAAGGCATAGGTTGAGTGAGGTGTATATATATGCCGGCGGCAGTTAAGGGTTAATTCAATTTTCTACAGAAATTTTCTATTAAAAAATGTCATAACAAAAAATTAAACCAATAAATTGTTAAATGGCCTACTTATATTAATTTTTTAATCTATTAATTTTAAAATAAACAGTTTATACTTTAATGAATATTCTTTTGATTTAAATAAATATTTACTTTTAATTTTGCTGATAATATATGTAAAAGCTATTGTTAAATTCTAGCTGCTTATAAACAATATATTTCAAAGAAGACCTCAGCAAGCAAAATTAATAAAAATGATTATAAATCATTATTTGGATAAATGTATGCTTTACATACAATATATTAAATATATAATGTTTTCCCTAGATAAATACATGGAAAATCACTTTGTATTCATTTTACAGCTTAGTCATTTCTCAAAGGACCATAAAATTCACATTATAAAAACAAAATTTTGGATAAAATGTTTTTTGCACCACACAACAAATAAAAAATAGTATGATTGAGATATAAAATTCTCAAGAAAAATTTCTTTTGACCTCTACATTCTGATAAAACCTAATTTGAAATTTTCAAAAAGGTATAAAAAAATATAGTTATTATGAATAAACCCAAAATTAAAAAAAAAGATAGCTAAAAAGTATTAAACAGAGCTTTACTGAGATATTTTTTTCATTTATTTTTTCATAATCTTCCTTAACTCATGGCTCTTGGGTACAACAGCTCATGAAGACCAAGACCTACTTTGCCCAACTCAGTATTCGTGACCTTGAGTCGTGAGGGGGTATGAGCAGATGCTCCGGTCAGGTGGTCAGTTATGATGCGAAACCCTCAGTGTTAAGTTCCCAAGCAAGCTTGGTCCTCATTATCGACCCACTGAGGGGATGAAAGACTAAGTCAACCTTGCCCAGCCCAGAGTTTGAACCTCGGACCTATATAGTTCAATGTGTGCAATGCAATAACCACTCAGCCACTGGGCTTTCATAATCTTCCTAATGGATTAAAAACATGTACATTTCTACATGTACACATTTTATTAAAAATCCAGATTCAATTTAGAAATATAATATAACATTTTAAATTCAGAAGAAAATTTAGTTTCTAGAAATCAAATAATACCAATGGATAATATTTTTTCTCCTAAGATTTTTGTATGAAATTCAAAAAAGAATTTTTGTAACTCCAATCATAATTAACCAAGAAGCAATAATTATGTTTATACTGGTTCACGATATTTAAATTGAAATAAAACAGACATCTTTTTTGGAATATTCCATAACATCTTTATTGTTTAAGCCAAAGAAATATTTTAAATGTAAACAAAAAATGTAGTTTGAAGTTACAAAATGTTTGAGGAGATTCACAAAAAGTTAAGAATCAATTACCAAAATGATTATCAGCCAAAAACTTATTATGCAAATCAATAATGACTTTAATATGCATGCTTCATATTGATGTTAAATAAATGCAAAAAAAGTTTATATAATACATTTTCTACAAATATTAGAAAAGTTGTTTATTTAACAAGTTTATTAACACATACTTTGATATGATCTTTTAATTTTGGCATTGTTGGTAGTTCTTTTTTACAAACATGGCACCTAAATAAAAAAAAAGTTAAATCAATGACTAAAAATATTTTTATGGAAAAAAAGCACACCAAAGAAATGACTTAGTAATTAATATTATATTACCTCAAAGATTGTTTCAACAATTCTTTTGAAGCATTAGGATCCATTAGTTTTATCTTGCCATTAGTTTCTAGTTGCTTTATTATGCCTTAAATAAATATATAAAAAATATTCTTTAGATTAAATAAAAATAGAATTGAGAGAAAAGCATACATCTCGATTAAAACATGATTCTAAGATAAATCAGGAGTAAATTATCTGTATTGGAAATTTTGGAAAATAGTTGTTGATATAATAAATCATGATTTTGAACAAAGTTCATTTTAGGATAACTGACTGTTTTATTAACATTGCTCTTCAAAGTACAGACCTTGTAATTTTTAAAATTGGTCAAGTGACAAGGATTTAAAATTGACCCAACTATACAAAATTCCATACCATGTCAATATGAGGATTCTCAGCCTACATCTTAAAATTGCATCAAACTCTCTACACCAGGGGTGCTTAACCTTTTTTCTGGCCGGGCCACATACATATGACGGGTATTTCACTTGAGCCACAACATGAGGATGATCGGGAAAAAACTATAAGACCAAAGTAACATTGGGCAGAGCAAAACTGTTCAAATTATTAAAACTCATTCTTTTGGATTTCATTTTAATACTATATCAACCTTTTTATAAAACACACACAAAAAAATATTTACTTTTTTGCATTTTTTATTCTATTATGGGGTAGTTTCGATTTCCTCTCATCCATCATCAAAACTCTTGTTTACATTCCACTACAAAAAATAGCAAACTGATAAATTTGACTGCTTGATTAATAGAATTTCCCACTTTATTTTTAGTGCATTTTTCATAAGTAATAGATCTTAGTGTAATGTACCATGACCAGACTACTCAGAAAAGGTTGGTGGGCCACATGCAGCCCACATTAGGGGGGTTTCCTAGGGGTTCAACCCCCCTAAAGCTCTTGAGTTTTTCCAATTGATGAAAATCCTATATATATATAACATAAAATTTAATTACATACTTGTAATTAACAATTTATTTTACTAATTACTGCTAATTATTAATTAAATAATTTATTTTTTATTGTTTTTTTGTCAACAAAATTGACAAAATCAGAAGAATCAATTTGTGTTGTCTTGAGGTATGATATGAGTTGGGGGACTTTCGACCATGGACCCCCCCCCCCCTGAAAAATTTGTGTGTGTGCTACTGGGCCCACAGGTTGAGTATCACTTCTCTACAATGTAGGTCTTCAGTGAAATCAAAGGTCAAACCTATGAACTTGACTACAAGTTCGCAATTACAAACTCCTCTCACTCAGCTATAATGGCCAATTTTTATAACTTAAAACAAAGGAAATAAAATTCATTACAATTAAAAACATCTACCTTTTAAACATCTTAAAGTTAAAAAGATGCATACAAAATGACAGTCTTGAGATTGTAACAGGATTTAAATTAAAATTATCTCAAAACCTTCAATGGAAACAAAACAGTATGCCAATTAGATAATAAAATTAAGAGTTGATTTTAACTTTTATAATTTTACACAAATATTTCCAGAAGAATAATATACCAATGAATGCACTCTATACCTATTGTGTACTTTCTGAACACCAATGAAAAGCAATAAAATGGTGCTTCCACACATATTAATATTTATATTTTAAATTATGTATCTTAATCATCAATACAGAATATAGATTTATAGATTTTTAAGATAAAAGACTACATAGATTTTTTTGTTACCAAATGTAAGTTCATTATTGTTCTCTAATTTTATTCATATTTTTTTAAATATTAAATATTTGATTTGTCATTTGTTATACTAAATGCAATGGACCTTAAAATTTTACTAATAAAATAAATTACATGCTTGATCAAACTAGTTTGATTATGTATATAATAAAATATATGATACAGACTTAAATCTAATTCATTTATTCATAATTGTTTTTATCAAAGCATAAAAAAATGTAAAAAGTCATCTATTTTAATTGACTAATTTTCATTGCTTTGAATATAAGTCCAGTGTACTTCAAAAATACTTTCAAGAAAAATGTCAAAAAGGTTATAAAACAGATGTAGCAATAGTTTCAGTTTTCGAAAGCTAGAAAAACAATACTTGATGACTTATATGCAATCCTTTCAACATACATAAACTTGAAACTGACATTAAGTTTTTCATAAACTTAGTTGTAATTAGAAAAATGGTTAAAATGTTAAACAATGTCATAGAAGCTTTTCTTTCAAAAATTAATTTGAGTAAGTCACACTCAATTTTTCCAACAAAAACCTAAAGAGTTGAAAAAAAAAGTTTTTTGTCAATATCCTTGAGTTGCTAAAAATAACAATGCATACAAATTACATTTTAATTATAAATTACAATTAGAATAAATACAGTTCTGATTAATTGTATAATTTAATACAAAAATTTAATAAAGCAAAAATAATTCCTAATAATTTGATTAAAATAATTCACATTTCTTCATTATCTAAAAGCATAACTGAAACTAATAACATTTTATTTCAATGTAAGAGAATTATAGACAGTAATAAAATTATTAGATTCCTGCATGATTTAAACCAATAGGCAAACCAAGTGATCAACAAAAACTTAACATGCATGCTTATATATGGATACAAGGGATAAAACCTCATTAAATCATATTTTAATATAAAGAAAATAATACGATTATAAACAATAAATTTGAATTATTCTGGCAATTTAAAATGAAGGAAGATGCTTACAAAATTAAGACCACTTTATTAATATATAAAGAAAAATTAATCAAATGTAATTAATCAAATATTGTTACTGTTAAAAGTCTACAAAAGTAAATTAATTTCTTGGTGAGCAGTTTGATTTAAAAAAAATATATTTTAATAAGAAATTAAAAAGCACAGAATTAAAAATCCTGATAACACAATTTTATTTCTAATATTTCTCAATATTAGAAATAAATGAATATAAACAATGAAACAAAAAGTTTAGATTATTTTTTAAGTAGTAAATAATAAACTTAAATTTTCAAATGTATTTAATGTGACACAAAATAGCTGGCAATAAGCTGAATATAACAAAGCTTGCTATTTTATTTTATACAAAATATTATATAAAATAATGCAGTTACAACATATACACAGCAAAATGAATGATGAATTGATTAAATATCTACAAATCAGATGATGCTTAAATTCTGAAATAAAGAACCGAGATCAAGAAACCAAAGTATGAAGAAAGGTCAAATGACAAAAACAGAAAGCTTATGTTTCTAAAGCTGTCACTGACTTAGGGCAGTGAAGTAGGACCAAGATCATTTTATATGATCCTAACTAACGATTTTCCCTTTAGCAGAAAATTTATGCAAAATAGGGGAAGTAAAATTGAAGAATATAAACCATGCATGAAAAACACTTAGGTCTAAGAGATCAAGCTTAATCCTACTTCAATGCCCTAAATTAGTGTGTGTGACAGCTTTAAAAACAATAGTTTTCAATTTTAATCAATTAACTTTTTTTCATACTTTGGTTTCCTATTTCAAAATTTCAGCTATCTTGGATTTGTAGGACAGTTAATTTATCCATCATTTTTTTAATAAGTTATTATTATATGTTTATCCATTAATTGTAGCTGCTTTGAACCAATTTATGTTAGAATTTATTGATTATTCAATAATTTTGACATAACATGTATAAGCTATACATAAACAGACATGACAATGTGTAAATTTGGAAAATAAGAATATAGTATATGAATAAATTAATAAACATACTTTTAGAGCTAATAAAATATTCAGATGTAAAAGAGTTCCAATGTATTTTAGTTTTCAAACAAGGACTATCAAAATCTTGGCTTATTACATGTAGATGTAAATGGCTAAAAGAACAAAAATAAAATGAAAAGGAAAGAAAGAAAAATGTTCTAAATTTCAAAGATTAACAGAAAATTATAAAAGAATTATGTATTATATTTATACCTCATACTAGGTACAGCATGGTATCCGATTTGAAACTTGTGTTTGTTATTTGATCTGTAACACACAAACAAACTACATCAGAAAGGCAGTTTAAAAAATATTTAGTAAAAAATTTCCGTATGTAGCAATTGCATGCACAAATTAAACAATTTTAATGATTTCTTAATGTAAATAATTTGACTCGGTTAAATTTTGGCAAATTTTAAAATTAGAAATTTAAATAAATATTTATTAAACTGCTACAAAATTTATATACACAATTTTTTTTTATAAATGATTTTTATAAGATTTTCTTATGAAATAAAAGATTAATTTTTTTATATATTAAATATTCATTTAAAAATTATGATTTTTAAGTGAATACATACATTTAAGTTTAATACATTAAAATTAATATCTTATTTCATAAGAAAAATTATCATAAAAATAAATATTTTGAAGATATATACAAAAGAAAATAACAAAATATGTATATACTATTTTTAAAAAAACAATTCTTACTGGCAATCTTATATTTTATTTTATCTTTTAAAACTGAATTTCAGTTAAATTTAAGTGAAAGTCCATATTAAATTAAAGCCAATATGATTACAGCTTCAAACAAATATTTTAAATCACCTTCATTGCAATTAGTTATAGCAAACTATTATACTTCTAATTCAGAAATATAATAATTTCAGTTACAAAAATGCATTATATCTGAAATATGCAAAAAATGCCTATTATCTTTCAGCCAGTGACAAAAAAAAAACTTCTTAAACAATTACTAGGTAATTAAAATGTTAAATTAAAAAGGTTATTAAACAATTTTGTTCTGATAATTAAAATAGTTTTATCTATGAACAACCCTAGAAATATTACATGTAGGGTTTTAAACACCCTAATAAATTAAAATAATTAAGAAAAAATTACTTAGCAATTAGTTCTTCTGCCTTCTCATGCATATGTTTTAAAAGAGATAAATCATCTTTACTAACAGATTTTAAATTAGGAATATTTTGTTTTGGTAAAATCAGGTAATGATGTTGAGCCTATAATAGAAAACAAAAATGCATTTTAAATAGAAAATGGCAAAATTATCTCAATTTAGACCAAAAAAAAAGTAGAATAAATGCTATTTTTTAAAAAAAATAATAAGTATACAAAAAGAATCAGTATTTAAATGGTACCCTGTCAACCACATTTTCACTAAATAAAAAACTCACTTTTTGTTGTGATATACAGCTAATAATGAAAAAACATTTTCCACACATGCTCAAAAATAACAACCTTGCTTATAAATTGTCTTATTTTTCTTTATATATATTTTCTTTAAAAAAAAAATTTTTAAATTTATAAGTCTACCTTCCATGGAACAGACACATAGTGAGTACTTTCAAAGTTATTGAGTAATTTCATCAAACTGTGTTAATGGGCCCAGTGTTGATTTAAAAAACAAAAATGTCACCATCAGAATAATGTAGTTGCTAGACATTTTGCTTATTTAAACGATTTTTGTTAAAGTAATGGAATGTTCTTTAAATGTAGTCATTTATGGAAATAAGCTTCAGCACAAATTCTTCATCAATGTAAGTACAAAAAATCTTAATTTCAATATAAAGTTTTATAAGTAGAGATATAATTTGTTTATAAGAATTGTTAAATTATTGAATGAACATATTTAAAATCGAATAATAAGAAAAATAATATAATCCAAATGTTAACAGCAATAAAGAAATTATTTGAATAAAAAATAAATAATTATAAAACTCATTTTATGAACACCATCTAATCAGAATATAATTTTTTTAAATAGATTATAAACACTGTGTACACAAATATAAAATAATACAAAAGTGTACATAACATAATACAATACAAAAACTCTTAATTATATATACATGGAACAACATGAATAGCATTAGTGAGTACTTAAATTGAAAGTCTGTAAATGTATTTTCCATAATATACAAATGTTTTAGATAATGAACAAAATTGTTTCCAGCAGCTGTATTATGCACCCGATCACCAATCGGGTTTTTTCTGCAAAATATTTGAATCACTCAGTTTTGGAAAAACCCATTTTGTTCATGTCCCACAAGAAAAAGAAAATATAATTAGTTATATATATACCTTTGGATATTTATCTTTAATAATTACTATTAAGTCATCTGAATCAACAATTAGTTTTGGATCTTCCATTGAAGCTTTAAGACCCTGACTCCAATGACCAATTTTCGGTTTCTTCGCATTATTTGAGGAATTTTCATTTTCACGTTTTAAAGCCATTAATCTGTAAGAGCATTAATAGTTATTTTCCAAGTGATTTCAATATAACACACAAAAATAAACTAATTCTACATTAAGAAAAACTGACACAATTTATAAATTTTATTGAAATTCAACAGCTAAATACAAAGGAAAAAATATTTTGATATTGTGAAAGTTAAGTTTTAAAACTCCAATAAAATCTACACAATCAGTGATATCTTATATATCCAAGTTGTTTATGCATAGCAAAATTTTACTGTAACTAGCAAATTTTTCCTAAATTTATCAACTTTTTACAATTAGAATGTATCATTTATATTTTAGGTTATTAATTATATTTTATGTCTGACAGTAGATAATGACATATGTTTATGCTGAATAACATATTATGTTATTCAACCAGAAATATTACAGACAGAAACAAAGCAGGAATATATATATATATTTCAAAAAAATATTTATTATATATATTTGAAACTATGATACATAAATCTGGTTGATTTAGAATCAATAAACACCATGATTCCTATAAATCTCATTGAATGTTTGTCATTTACACCTCAATATTGCACAACCTGCTGTTTGTTGTAATACGCTTCCGGCAATCTCTTCCTATCCGAAACAAAAAAAAAACAAAACAAAGCCGCCTCGGTCTATTGATGAAACTAACATCTGAAACAATCCATCTGTTTCAAAACCTTTTCCATGCCAACGTGAAAAATTTGAATTAGGATCGAGATTGATTGATTGAATTTGGTTGTAAGGGTGCAGGCTATTATATCCACATGTGCATCTAATCCTTACCTGATCTTGATAAACATTGAATTCTAAAATATTTTTTAAATTTGGATATCTAATTTAAAAATAATAGTTCCGTTAACTCATCTGTTATTCATTAAAAAAACATTATGCATCAGTTTACTCACATATAATTTTGACATTCAAAACGAAACCAGTTGCAAGTCATTCACTGCCTGAGTGTCATCAACCGCGTTAGAACTTCGAATTGTTTACAAAGTACAGACCTAGACGTAGATCTATGTATATTTTCTCTTTTTAAATAGATAAACTCTGATAGAGAATCAGTTGGAACAACACGGTACAATTTTTGACTCAGCGAATAATTCTGTAGTTATATTTGTATAAGTATTAGGTTTGTTTTACTAATCTTGCATATTCATTATATCATGCTATTGTTTCTGTCGCTCGGTGAAAAGGGTCTTTGTTTTATGGAACGCTATGTATTACTTTCACTTGAAATAATGCATTCCTTTATTTGTAGATATCCTCATGCCACCTTACGTGACGAAGATGTCTAATATAGACAAATGGCTTATTTTTAGTATTTTGGAGCCAGATTTTATTTCCAATATCAAAATAGCTTGTGTATTTGGAAGTTCTGGAAATGAAGCTTTGATTGTCAATAAAGATGATGATGTGTATGCCTTAGGTTCGAACTGTAGTGGTTGTCTTGGACTGGGAGATTCTCATGGAAGTTTAGAGCCTAGAAAAGGTAAATTTTTTTTATTTATAAATGAAGTCTACTAATGGTACAATTTACAAATTTGTTAGATTTTTGTTAATGAACATAATTATACCCATGATTTAATTAAGCTTTTCAAAGAACAATTATAAAGATTGTACTGTGTGTAATATTCTGAGGTTTAAAAAAGTAATCATGTTTCTGAAATAGATATGATATAATGGAAGAAAAAAAGTATTCTCTTGTTGTTTTACAAAATGACTTGTATGACTAAAATGATAACTTATATGTTGTGTAACCACTTGGAATGTAAATTATCTTATATGTACAATATGCATCTATAATTTTTCTAATAATTCTTAAATATAAAACATCTTGAATAAATTAAAAAAGTTAATTCATTGTTATAAACTGTAGATCAGCAATCTGAAGTGTTTAAACATATCAATCACTGGACTTAGTATAATTTTTTGAATTTTAAAAGATCAATTAGTTTTAGCAATTTTAATAATAAAATTAAACTGCTTGTGAGCATAAATTCATAAATGATAAGTAAAATTTAACAGAAATCATTTATTATTTCTCATCATAAAATTAATGTATGGTTTTAATTGTTTAAAGTTTAGATGAAATATAATGTATTTTACTGTTGGAACAAGAGTCAGTATGCATTTTAATTGTTTTTATTATATTCTAATCATAAATTTTAAAAATATTTATATTGTTAGAATTATATGCATTTTGAAGCTACTGTTCAAATGAAAAATTTAAATTATCACACTTATTGTTTAATTTTGATGTTAAACATATATAACAGCATGAATTTTTTACTCTTGAAATCCAAACAGTTGAGAGGAATTTCTTACAATTTTATTTTCATTTTCATTTATGTTATAATTAAAGCATACATTAAATTTATATAATAGAGATGAGCTTATTATTTAATAACTTGATTTTTCCTAATTATTAATATCACTGCACAAAAAAAAAAATAAATGCAGTCAGAATTTACCATTTGTAATTAATAAGATCTACATTCATCATTGTTAATGCAATTTTAATAATGATTTAAGAATTCAGTTCTTTAGTTCAAATACTACATGCTTAAATTCTGTAAAATTTAGACTTATGCATAAGTTTTCAAATAAAAACTTTTTATGTAATTTTGAAAGACAGATATAAATTTCAAAAATATTTCATTAACAGGGATTGCTTAAATATATTTCTTATATTGAGATCTTTTAGCAATTTAACTTTATTTAATGTAAGTATATAACAGATCTCTATTATAAAGAGTTGGGGGAAGGGTTACATTTTAAAAAACATTTAGCTCAAAGTATTGAAGGGTAATCTTTGTGGTAAAAATTAAAATCTATTTGTCTATGGGGAAAATGGAAGTATTGTTCCCCCAAGCTTCATCCTTGTGCATGCCACTGGTGCATAATATTATAATTAAAGCATTGCTTTCATCATAAAATAAATTTTTTAAATTAACTAGCTATGTTAATCATGTACTAAAATGTGTATAATATGAAACAATTTTTACTGTTCAAAAATTTTCTATTGGTTCTAAAAGCTATTTTAGAATTTGGTATGTTTGTTTTATTGGTATGATGTTTATATATTATGAATATTTGAGATATATATGTATTATCAGCATCTCAAATGCTCTTGTTATCAGATAAATTGCATACGTTCTTGAATTACCTCCTTTTAAAATATTTTTAGTACTCTTGTGATATATATTCATATATATCTTTCATGTAGACAATTATTGAACTTTTCTTTATCAGTTGAAGCCCTCTGTAAGAAAAACATTGAAAGCTTTGCATATGGAAGTGGACCTCATGTATTAGCTATCACAGCAGATGGTGAATTGTTTAGTTGGGGCCATAATGGTTATTGTCAACTTGGAAATGGTGGGACCAATCAAGGTCTTAGTCCTGGATTAATATCTTCTAATGTACTTGGACGAAAAGTCATTGAAGTAGCATGCGGTAGTCATCATTCAATAGCTTTAACAAGTGATGGAGAAGTAAGTGAAAAAAAAAATTATTTTTTAAAAATTGTCATATAAATATCTGGTAGACATTTCTCTAAATTTACTTTCTTCTAAGAATTGAAATTTAATTTATTATGCAATGTGACAAGTAAAAAAGGAACTTTGAAATTTTGTACTTAAGTATTTAAAATATTTTAAAATGTGTTTGAATTTGATACTTACATAAATGAATTTATTCTATATAATTACTTTGTGTGATTAGTTAATTTTTCAAACTAACTTTTGTTTATTTATCATTTTTCTTTTCTTTTATAATTAATTAGTTAAATATATAAAACTTGGATTTTAAAAATTTAATTTTACCAAAAGGTAAGTTTTGAAATTTAAGATTTTAAGATGAGAATTTGTTTTTAAATAAAATTATTGAATTTAAATATTCACTTTAACCACATAATTTTAATATTTTTATACACAGAAATCACTAAAGATATTCATATATATTTTCATAAAATTAATTTTTAAACTCATTTTATTGCTAAAATTCATTTTTTAAAAGATATTTATGAAAAAAATGGCACTAGCAATTTCAGGGTAGAAAATGAATTGATTTTATTGCTAAAAATTTGTTCTAATTATAATTTAAATTACATTTGTGACTGTTTTTTAATTTCATTTATAATGCATTACATTGCACATAAAAATTATGTATTATTTGATTATATATTTTAATATCTTACCGTCTATTACTTATATAAAGTGTTACAAATAGTGAGGTATGAAATGATTAGTATTTTGTGCCTAATTTTGTATTTTACAAATTATATTTTTATATGTACATTATTAGAGTTAATACTTATAGTTGGTTATTCTAGATAAATGAAGAAAATTAAATTTCACATTTCTAGTGAGCAGAATATCTTTTGAATTCAGTTCATATTAAACTTCATTCGATAATGTAGAGTTCCTATGAATTAACTATAATTTCTGTATAAAATCTGATCTGTCCTATAGTCCTAATTATTTCTATTATGTTATTTTAATAATTTGAGTTATTTAGTATATTATAAATTGTTTAAACATTTGTAGCATGAGTGATTACAAGACTGTTGTATTCCAAAATAAGAATAGTAATTTGAAATTGGGTGATAGGTCTTTTACTATTTTATTTTATTGATTTTTGCTTTAAAATCCTAGACTCCATTCTTTCTTCATAATTAGGCTTACAGAGATAAATATCCTAAATTATTATATTTAATTTGTTTCTACTTTATGATGTGTGTAAACTTCATGCTTAGTTATCTAGATGTATTTTCACTGTTTTGTTTTGCAGTAATTTTTTAAAATAATTTAAACAGGTATATTCTTGGGGACAAAACAACTGTGGTCAAGTTGGCTTAGGAACTACAACTAATCAACCTACACCTCGAAAAGTTACAGCTGGTATAGGTATAATCATATTTTAATGTTTTTTTTAATTTTTTGTTTTTTATGAGCTGATGATTTGTAACTTAATTTTATTTACAAAAATATTAATAAATATGTATCAAAAATTAATTTATGTAACATATATCAATTCCAAAAAAAAAAAGAAGTTTATCATGTTGTAAATAAGGAAATACTGAACATAAAGGTATGATTTCTATTTATTATTGAATGTATCTTTGTTTATGTGTCCAATTTATAACTATATCTTTGATTATATTTATTTTATCTACTTTTAAGTTTAAATAATTTGTCAACATAATTAAATTAAGGTTTTCTGAAACAACAAAAGTTTTTTCTCTTCTTTTTATTGAATGATATTTATTAATTTTTGTGTGTGCTACTTTGAATGTTCAGTATAATTAATATATTTTATTTATATTCAGGATCAAGACGATGTATTTCCATTGCATGTGGTCAAACTTCATCTATGGCTGTGTTAGACAATGGAGAAGTATGTATTTAATATTTTCTCAATTTGTTATTGCTTAAGAGGTATGACTGGAAAAGTTTGTAAATATCTGTGATGTACCAAATAATGGTTAATACTGAATATGTGTGTGTCCAAAATTATTGGATACTTTAATGAGGAGGTCGTTTAGCTTTTGTTTAGTAAAGTGTAACAACTCAATCTGACATTGACTCAACAAATCATCAGAATATGAAGCAATACTTAGCCATGTTGCCTATATAGGATTTCATAATCACAGAATTTCTACTGTTGTTGGGTTTTGTGCATGAACTGACCTTTCAATCATTTTCCTTTCCTTATATGTTCAATGGGATTCTTAATGGTGAAATCATTGGACAGAATTGTCTAGAATGTTCCTCAAACCAATTACAAATGATTTCTCCTAGTGTTAGGGTGCATTGTCTTCCTGAAAAATTATGTTGTTGTTTGAGTACATGAAATTTTGTGTTTGCAAATAATCTCCTAGCTGAACATAATCATTTTCATCTGGTCAAACTGTACCTTGTTGCCAACTTTGATTCATAGCCCCTTGTGGATTTGCTCCACACTCAAATTATAGCACGTTCAAATTTTTACTGTGTTCAGATAACAAACATATGAATTTTTCTCATGCAATTATGTCACTACTTTACAATAGTGGTTGATTTTACGCCGAGATGTGTAATAGTGTTATTTGACTGATGGCAGTATTGTCTTTTAATTCTTTGTGTAGATATTAAATTCTTACTATTTTTAAATCTTAATTAAATTTTTAAAAAAACATTAGTTTTTTAACATTTGTGTTACACAATTTCATATATATACATGTTACAGGTGTATGGATGGGGCTATAATGGAAATGGACAACTTGGCATTGGTGGAAATGCAAATCAAGCAAATCCATATCGTGTTTCAAATTTGCAAGGTGTAGTTATTCAAAAGGTGATTATTACTTCTTTTATAAACATATTATTTTTTTCTGAAGTTTATGTTAATTTGAACTAAAATAAGGGAAAATGTATAAATTAAAATGTTGGTTCTAAAATATTAAAAAAGATAATTCAATTCTGAAAAAATACCCTAGTGAAAATTCTTTAACTAAAGAAATTTGTGACAAATTAACTGAAGGGTGATTGATCTTTTTCAGTCTTTTGGGACATTAAATTTGATATTCTTAATAATTTCACATTTTTTTAATTTCATGTAGCCTTTTTTAATATGTGTTTTCCATTTAAAATTTTCATTAGTAATCTGCTCATGAAATGTGCATTTGTTAATCATTAAACCTTTTCAAGTATTTCTTTTCATGCCTTTTTCAATCAAGCTCTTTTTTTTTTTTTGTGGTTTTATTAATAGTTTTATTTTGATACAGTGTATTAGTGAAATTTTTTACTTGATTAGATCTATGTCATCATAGGGCTATTAATATGTGTGTACCATTATAAAATGTAAATAGTAATTAAACTAAATTATATGTGTAATTTACGCCAAGATTCATATTAATTCTGTAAATAAAGCTTATTTATTCATATTCCAGAGAAAAGCATTAAAAAAAAGTTCCAAATATTAAATATCAGATCAACTTTCTTTATTAAAATAAAATTTATTTCTTTTTTCTAGATTGTATGTGGTTATGCCCATACTATGGCACTCACAGACGAGGGAGTGTTATATGCATGGGGTGCTAATTCTTACGGACAACTTGGAACTGGAAACAAAACTAATCAAGTGTTACCTGTAAGGATTGCAACAGAAATTGGAAGGTATTTTAATCTAAAATGTGTTTTATAAATTTTTTATTCAGAATCCATAAATCTCTGTTTACTTACATATATTGATAATTATTTTTAGAGTTGTAGAGATTGCTGCTTCTCATTATAATCATATATCAGCTGCATTAACACAAACATCAAAAGTTTTCATGTGGGGTCAGTGTCGAGGTCAAGCTGTTACATCTGCAGCAGAAACTCCTTTTCTTTCCTTACATGATGTTTTTGCTTGCTTTGCTTCTCCTGCTGTCACATGGAAACCAATGGAATTGGGTAAATATTAAATGTGTTTGTTAATTATTTCAAAATGATATAAACTTTTAAAATTAGTTACATGATAACTACTTACTTTTCTTTGAATAAGTATATTAGTTTTGTATAGTAATAAGAGGAACATAGAAATTTTTTAAAAGTATATTTCAAAATAAAAGTGACATTTTCATTTAAAATCTATTATTTTGATTATTAGAATAACTTTTACCTTGAGAACTTCTCTTCTGAAGTTTACAGCTATGTGAAATGACATAAAAACTATAAAATAAAGTAAAACGTGATAAAGAAATCTAAATTATGTCATTATTTGAAATATTGAAGAATAGAAACTATCTCAATGAAAATATTCCTTGTTATTAAAAAACAGATTTCTGCTTATAGTTTTTTTTTAATGAATAGTTCCTACAACTTTGCTGCATTTCTTTATTAATTTATATTATATTTTACAATTGTCAGTATTATTTTCCCAACTGATTATACTTTAGCACTGCAACTAAGAATCTATTTTAATAACATCTTGTTAATAGTGTTTGCTTTTAATTTTAAAATAAGTATAAAACAAATTATGGAAAAAAAATTAAAGTATCTAGTTCTTTGTAATTATTCTTCATTTATCTGTGTTGTGGGTAAGAGATATATATATTTATGTTGTAATATTTTATTTTATAATTATCCTTGTACATATTGTAAATTGTTGTAATTATTTAAAGTAATTATTTTTCTTTTGAAGATGTTGTACTATCAAATAAAGTGAGTGACAGTGTGAGAGGAAGTTTTGATGAAGAGGTATTTATATTTTTACACATTTTAGTTATTTCATAACGTAAAAAAAAATTACACTATAAATAAAAGCTGTACTTCATTGTAAAATTTTTATTGTAACATTTTTGTCAATTATTTTTTAATGTATCTCACTAATATTGAAACTATTAATTTTTTTATGAAAAATTTTACCCTTAAATTTTTTTATAAAAACAAATTGTTTCTTTACATGGAAAGGTAATTCACTACTAAGTGACATTCATATTTCTCTTTGGTAAATATGAGAGTGCACTTTTATTTTAATTTATATTTTTGAAAGTTTTCTGTAACTTTAATTTGAACTTCTATAAATGCTTTAAAACATGACAATTATTTTCATTTTAAAGCACTTTATATGTTTTTCTCTCTTTGTGGAAAAAAAATTCCTAAAAAGGAAGTACTTGTTTTTATTACTTTGTTTCTTAAGACATTATGAAGATATTCAATGATATTTCTTAGTATGTATTTTTTTTTTGTAACATAGTCAAGGCCGATTTCTTGTTGGTTATTCATATGTAGATTTGTCGATGGAGATTTCTTGATACACAGAAAACTACTTCTTTGGTTTTAATCTTCTTTTGTTGTTACAGGGCATATAAAGTTTCAGTATAGTTGGAATAACTAACTAATATGGACACACATAAACAAATAGCAGAAGCAACAAGTAGCAGCAACAAATTACGTGATGAACACGAAGACAAAGAGAGTGCACACTCAGCGCACTTGGTTTTTATACTGGCGGTGAAAGTCATGCGACTCCTTTTTAACGGGAGTCGTGATTGGTTGTAAATGCGCGCAAGCAATTATATTAAGATTAAGATTATCACAGTCTTGTACCAAAGAATTAGAAAAATAATTTAATGGAGCTAATTTAAAGAGTGCTAGAGGAAGTCATTGCATATATATATATACTATGAAATATTTTTGAATATACTATACATATACACACATATATATATATCATAACTTTTTGTAAAATTTGATAAAAAAAACAGTGGCATAGCTGTATATTGAAGTTTTAAACTAATCACTTCTGATAAAATAAAATTTTTATTTTTATCCCTTCTTTTAAAAAAAAACAAATGAAAATTCAAACTATTGTGCTCCACACAAACATTCATTTCACCTCAAAAGTAAATAATAAAATTGCAAATTCATTTTGAGATATGAGTTAAAGTGAGAACTTGCATCCCTCTTCAAAAAAAAATTTCTTGCTACATCCTCAGTAAAGACAAAAAACAGATTTGACAACTAATTTTATTCCTTATTCAACATATCTTAATGTTCATCAGTTCTTTTTGGTAAAATATTTTTAAAAGATCTGTCATTTTTTTAATTAAAATTTGTTTTTTTCCCTTAAAAATTTATTAAAATATCTTTTTTTTACAATTGAATATGGGCTATGTCAAATTAAATTATTTAACACTCTAACTCATAGTTCTCCTCCATTCAAAATGTATTAATACTTTTGGATAACTTTAAAGATTCATGCAATATTATAAATCACTAATTCAGAATAGTAAATGATAGTGACATAAAATTGGTTTTAAACATAGTAAATCTTTTGTAGGGAGAGAAGGTGGATTGTTGTTGTTGTCGTGTCCTTCCCGCAGGGAAGGAATGAAAGTTGCCATTTTCTGTGAGACAGGTTGGACTTCTTAACGATAGATGGCGATACCACCTATCTCCACCTCCACAATTTTGGCATGGAGCTGAAGGGGAGGGAAATATTCTCCAACCCCCTGCACTCGTGGTTTCTGCTGCGACCGCCCACAAGACTTTCGGACCCACTGATTTAACGAGCACATACTCCATCTATACACAGTATTTAGTAGCATCGGGCATCAAACCCAGGCCCTCAGGTCTGGAGTCCGATGCTCTAACCACTAGGCTACCCACGGCCCGGGTGGTTTGTTAAAGTAATTTAGTTATTCAATAAAAAAAAAACATTGTCCTCAAAAAGATTCTGAAACATGCTTTTTTAATTTCATTTGATAGTTTTTGTCTGATGACTACTATGAAAACTTCTATCCTTTTCTACTTAATTTTAGTTTTACATGTCTTGTTACTGAAATTGGTTGGCTTAAGGATTTCTACAAAATTTGTTTTCCAGAATATAAAGGAATTTCAACAACTAAATGGATAATTGGTATTCTTTTGGAAATAAAATTATAGAATTATACTATGCTTATTTTTATTTATTTATTTATTGAACATTTTCCGACTACTATTTCTGCCTGATACACTAAATATGCAATTCATGAAATTTTTATTGAAAAAATATGTACTGTTTTCTGTAGTTGCATATTATACTATTGATTAATTTTGTCAATTCGAAAAACTTTGTGAATGCAGCTGATGCTGCAATATGCAGTTAATAGTGGGAAATTGTTCCTGCACAGGCTCAAATGTAAAATTTTGTTAATGGAGGCTTGAAAATAATAATCTTTTTCAAAAATATATGTTGTACTGTCTTTGTGCATGTTCAAATGTAATAATGTCGAACACACTTGCAGAAAAATAATGACATAGTTTGTGTAATTTGTAAGATATTCCGTATTCTTCTTCTATTTTGTTGGGAAAAATGATTGAAAGCTGAGTCCTATATTCTACACAACACAAGTGAATGCAGTAGGATAAATGGAATAATGAAATGTGCTAAATAAATGGACTAATATTTAAGTACTTAAAAGACTGTGGTTCAGCAAAATGGTAAAACAAGAAACATTGTGATATTGTTGAACAGCATTTAGATTTGTACTTATGCAAATTTATGTGGCAATATCTACATAAAAGAGACTCATTTTTTGCAATTACGGCATTTTGCCACCTAAATATTGTAGTTATTTGATCTCTCTTTTATTTCAAGTGTTCATGCTTTTTTTTAAATACAGTATTTTCTTTTAAGTCTTTGCCAATTTATTTATCTATGAACTTATACAAAAAGAACATGCACAAGAATTTTTTTTTGAACATGTGTGGTAGTGATGACAGCCTTTGGTGATGTCTTTAAACTGAACAAAATTGCTGGTGTATAATACATATAAGTACAGCATTTTAATTTTAAATTGTATTTAAAGCTTTTTTAATGCTACTTCTATTTAAAATCTCTTAATAAAAGTTTCATGTATAAATTGATGCATGGAATGTATGGGGCAGAAATTACTTATTTTGAAATTCGATAAGATCTAATTAAATTAAATAATTCTATATTTTAGTTGAAGGTTTGTTTATTTTATTTGTTTTACATACTTAGCAATGTCTGTGTCAATTTTTAATTTTTAAGGAGTTTTTTGTTTCATTATGAAATAAATATTTAGACTAATGAATAATTATTCTGAATAATTACTTTTTTTGCATAGCTTATTTAAATTTCAATATTACTAATTCCTATTTACTAATTACTATTTATCTCGTTTTTCAATGTAAATACAATGGCATACTTTTTTCCTTAGGAAACAAGTGATTTAAAATTCAATGTCGATGGGAAATTGATCCATGTACATAAATCTATTTTAAAAATCAGGTAATCTTTTTTTGAATATTTTTTAAACTTCATTTTAAGTATAAAAGCCAAAAGTCATATAAATACAAAAAAAAAAAAGAAGAAGAAGAGTTAGAGAAAAGAAGGTTTAAATTTTAATGCTTTCATTTTTCTTTAAGCATGTGATAAAAGTAAAAATATTATTTGTTTTAAAAATTTAAATTGAAACATACTTTTTGAAGGTGCGAGCATTTCCGATCTATGTTTCAAGCTCATTGGGGAGAAGATGAAAAAGAGTAAGTTCAAAATAATATTTTATTCTTCTCTTGTAGTATATTCCTCAGTAATTTTTTTCATGTCTCAATGCATCTTTGTGGCACTTATGCACAAATAGTTTTTGTAATAATTTATGCACATATTTAGGAATTATATTCTTTTTTCAAGAAATTAAAAGCACTAATCCTAATGAAGTGTATGATGTGTGTTTTTTTAAAAAATTGTCATCATTTCTTTAAATAAATCTTATAAATTTTTTAAAATATATTTAACAGCACAATAGATATTACACAATTTTCATATCCAGTATATCGAGCATTTCTGAAATTCTTATACACTGATGAAGTAGATCTCCCTCCTGAAGATGCTATTGGTATGTATAATTTAAACTTACCTTTTTAAGTATTTATGTATGTGTGTATATATTTTTGTATAAGGAGACAATGGTTTCCGGAATTTATATAATATTGAATATATGTATTACTTTTTTTATATATTAAGGAAATTAAGAATTTTTGTTATATTAAAATGTTTGTTGTTAATGAATCATTTTTAGTTAGTATTTATATTTTAGACTCTCATGGATGTATTTTTCATTAAAATTACTGTAGTATTTTAATGGGTTTGAGACTTTTAATTAAATGTAACATATGTTTGATACACTCACTGCCAGAAGTTAAGCATGAAATGTACATTGCAAGAAACTCAAGTACAGCTTTGATTAACACAAAATGCTGCAGAAAGTAACAAATATGTTTATGCATGAAAAACAGAGAATTAGGTACAAAATTGAAAGCAATATTGAATTTTCCCAAGTAATAAAGAAGTCATATTAGAGTCATTAATTTTGTGATGCTGAAATCTAAAACAAGCTAACAAATCTTACATTAATAGAAAATGTGAGCTCTTTCATGTTTACATAGTTTACAACTATCATATTTTCCAGTGGGTGATCAACCACTGCAAATTCCAGTAATTGCCATTCCTCCATTAATATAAAACTCGGTTATAATCTCTGGGGGTGGGAAACTTCCAGACAAAGCATGACTGAGGGCATTGAGACGAATTTAATAATACCAAATTTGTGTGAATATGCCAGCTAATCCATATTAGCAGTTCCCTCACTCTACAAGTAGTCATTAATGATGTTAGTTCAATGGGGAGATATGATATCTCCCATTAAAATGAAAGCAAGATCAACAACTGCAATATAAAATTCTCAGTAATTTCTGGGACTACATCCCAATACCATATAGCTGTCTCATAACAACATCCAAAAAATTACTGGTTGAAGCAAAATCCCAAAGAAATCCTTCATACACCATGAAGCTTCCACCTTTAACTGTGTGATGCTCAATGACGTTCTATGGCCAATTGCATGTGCCTTGTTTTCTCCTGACTCTTACATGCTTTCCATCTGACTCCATGGCAAATCTTGAGTTTAATGTGTACATAATGTTGATTCAGTGAGGCACAATCCAATTCACACTTTGCCAACACAACTTTGATCATATCTCTCTAAATTGAATAGATAGAGGAACACAAACACATTGTATCTGAGTGTACAGTCCATTCACAAGAAGCCTTCAGCGCATAGTAGTGGCAGATATTTTTCTGACTAATTTAGAAGCTACAACCTTTGATCTCGCTCATGAGGAGGTCACTCCTCTATATTGCTTGGCTGTTATAGCAATATATTGGTCTTCCACAGGGCTGTAATTTTTGGCAATCAGCTACAGGTCCTCAGACAACTGTTTGAAATTAATTTAATAATTGTGAAGTGATGGAATCAAGAATAGATAAGAAAATAATAACATTTCTGACTGGTTGTGCTTCTTCAATGTCCCATAGAACATTGATACTCGCTATTTGCCTTTGTTGTCTGGAAACCATAGAAACATGCGTCTTGAAAACTAATCATATGAAAGTTCTAAACACTTTTTTTATCAGCACTTACGTGTAACTCCTCTAACCTTTAACTGTGGTAGTTTCTAATATGACTGCCTTTATATATATATATATATATATATATATATATATATATTTTCCCCTGTTATGTTCTATATTTTATATAAATTTCTTCTATATATATATATATATTTTGACACAAAACCATGATTGTTAGATAGCATATTTGCATCTTTTTTGTCATTAATATCTTGAAACTATATACTGAAATCAAAATGAAACTGATTATTAAAAATAAATGTTTGATAATGAATTCTATGTGAGCTAAAATTATCTGAATGGATGTCTATAATGAAGTATGTTTGGGACACACACACACTATATAATTTAAATTTTACTTGGCATTAAAGCATCCTATTATTTTGTATATTTTTGAGAAGTGGAATTCTGTTAATTTTTTTTTTACACCCATTAAACAATGTTTTGAAGCTTTGTGGAAATGCTTTATTTTTTAAATAAGGATATTGTAGTAAGTTTTAGTATTTCAGCTTTTTTTTGAAGGGATGAAATGCATTGATCGACGGACAACATTAGTTTCAACTCGTAAATATGATATGGTTTATGTTAATATTTGTATCCATCACCCATGGCTTATGGTAAATAATTCAAAACTTTGATTGTTTTGGATCATTATTTATTTGATACCAATTTTCCTAAGAATTTGAAATCTTTCTGAGATGTTAAATACAAAATGCACCTATTATTACTTAAACTAATGAAAGTACTATAAATTTTTTTTTTTTACAATCATGTATTTTTAAAATTTACCATGACTTATGGAGATACTAAAACCATTTATTCTATACAATAGACAAATTGTTATTTTAAAATAAGTATTGTTTTGAATTTTGTGAAATGTTTCATAATAAATTCAAAGATTCATGCATATTTTGATATTTTGTGGAACTTTTTCTATTTCATCATTTTTAGAGTTTAAAGTGATGTAATGTGAACTCTATAAAATATTACAATGAAATATTTGCCTTGAAATATACATACTTCTTATTCTGCATAAATATAATATTCTGTTCCTTACATATTTGTTTCATATATTTTTTCAAACATTTAAAAATTGTTTGATTTTTCTATTAAATAAATTGAATCGTTTTTTTTTTTTAAAAAAAATTTCCTTTAGGTTTATTAGATCTTGCAAATTCCTATTGTGAAGTACAACTCAAAAAGCATTGTGAATGTATAATTAAACATGGAATTACTGTCGAAAATGTGGCAATGCTGTATGCTGCAGCAATTAAATATTGTGCTAAGGTAAGGTTTTGGTTCACATTTTTTTAAGATTTAAATATAAAATATATTTGAAAGTTGAGGTAAAAGAACTTATAAAAACATAATATTTATGGAGGAGGAATGTCCTTGCAATGAATATGCAAATTTGTGTAGATGGGTGAGTGAGTGAATATTAATCTTGCACTGTTCAGCTACATGAGTGCTTTTGGCGACGGACCTCGTAATTTTGAATGGTCAAGTGACGAGGATGACACCTGAGCTGGCACCTCCCTCTCCTAACTACCACACCAACGGGAGGATGTTTGAGCTCTCGACAGATTTGACGTGCATCTCTCCCCTACACGGCAGGTCTTCAGTGTTACTGGGCTTGAACTCATGACACGCCAGCCATGATCCGATACCTTGACCACTTGGCTACCGCAGCCTTGTGTAGATGGGAGAAAGTTGGATAAGAAGAGGAACTTGATCTTTGGTAATTTTTTATGACTTTAATATTCATTGCAGAAAGATTATTGTTTTGGCAAAATCTTGAATCTTTTGAGTGTAAATTGATTTTTTATATGAATTTTTTTTTACATGTTCAAGTTACAAATATTTCTTTGTAGAAAAATTAGTCATTTTGGGGGGTCAAGATTAAAACAATGGCAAAATGGACTCTTGCTCAGGGCAGCATTCTTTATTGACAGTAGAATTTGTAAATTATTAAATTTGCTATAGTGGCTATGCTATATGCTCTAAATTTTTGGTGAAAGTCAAATTATAAAAATTTAAGAAAAAAAGAATAAAAATAATTGAGAAAGAATTTTAAAGAGAGAAACTAAGTATTTGATGTCATCTGGGTTAAGAATTACTCTGGCAGCTGCATACTGCCTAAGATCAGCAAATTTTTGTTGGATGGGGTTTGCAGTTATGGTGGAAGCAATTTCTATCTTACCTATGGGAACAAGAAATGTACATCTGGGTCTGCACTTTGGATGGGGTTATATGTTGAAAAGGGTCTGATAAAGTGATGAATTGAGACAGTTGAATTTAGAATCATATATTATCAAAGAACTTCATAAAACTATTAAGATCATATCTTAAAGGTAATAAATTGCACATAACATGAAACAAATGTAGTCAAACTAAAGAAACAGCATCAAACAAATGAATTATAAGAACCAAAATTTTCTGTTAAAATATTTACTAAAGTTGAATCACAATAAGAGTCACATGGCTTGGACTTCTCTTACAAAACATGAGAAATGAACCCAATACTTGCACATAAAACAGATCCTCAGTTCATTTTTCCCTTTCATTCTTTATAATTTACTATGGATTTAATGTCAATGTAAGGAACTTCAAATGAATGAGTTGAGTCTTTAAATTCAAGCTTATTTGTTATTTTCTTCTTTTTTTAAAAAGAATTTTAGCTGGTTTGTTGTGTTTGGTGTTGTTAATTTCATTCTTCAACAACCAAGTACTGTTTTCATTTATCTTCTTTTTTTCATCTTTCTTTTTTTTAAATAGGAAATACATTTTTCATTGGAGTGACAGTAAGGTGCATTTTGGGCAGTTTCTTTCTTGATGTCTTAAATATTTTACTCTGTTTCGTAAGAAAGCAGTGGATATTTGAAATCATACATGTATTTGATAGAAGAAAATTTGGCCAGAGAATGCTGCGAGTCCTATAATAGCCATCCTTATATTTGTGGTTTAGAAATGTTTTGCATAATGTTCAAATTTCAACCGTGATTGAGACTGAGTGAACTGAATTATTAACAATAAAGTCAATACAGCTTATATTACAGATAGTTTTCAATGGATAATAGAATACCACATCAAGAAGCCATGCATGGAGGAAACCCTGTTAAGAATGTTTGTGGCAAAGCTCCACTGCTTTTTAAGTTATGCATGAAGCACAGTTGTCCATGATTATAAGAACATGATGTGTTTCACTTGGACAAGTAAATTCAACAAAAGGCTCCAAATATTTCTGGTCATGATTTTGAACTTGTGGAGGACATTGTTTCTATCAGGTTGTGAGTTAGAATTCTAGTGCCACTAAAAATCCTTTCTATAGAAGGCTAATGCACATTAGATCTATAGAGGCTCAAAATCTTTGCGCTGATGTGCTGTGGAAATGTAGAGAATTAAATGTGCCAGTTCAGGGGTCTTCCTTATCAAGTTTTATATTTATAAAGCCATAGCTTTTGTCCTTTTGAGAAAATGGTAATATATATATATCTTTGAACAATGCTTTTGCTTTAAAATTGGAAAGGACCAAATTTCAATCTAAAGATTATATCATACAGATTGTAGTGGTTCTTTAAAACCTACCTTACCTACTTCACACTACCTCAAAAGAGGCATAACAAGACTTTTTCTAACTGAAACTTCAGTGTTTCCAAGAGGACAACTTTAAAGGAATTAGAACAGGGGCAGGCCACATTGTGGGAGCAGAGGATACCAGTGAGCTGCACCTTTTTAAAATGATTGCATTCATTATAAAAAATAATATATATTAAATAAAATGGTAGTTTTTTCAATTTATTTATTTTGCTAATTTCATATTTTGTATAGCTGCTAGCACATTTAATTTTAAAATCATTTTAATGAGACAAATGTACCCTATCATACTTTTCTTAGAAATTTTTTTTTTAAATAAGGAGTGACATTGCTTGTTTAAATTCTCATCACAGCCAGAAAGTTTATTTCAGCCAACTTGCATCTATAGTTACTCTTGTTGATTTTCATGTAAGAAAAACTTTGCTCACAAGTACATGTTGTCCAAAATATGAAAAACAATTTCTCCACAAATTTCTTCAAACATGGAAGTTTTCCAGCTGAGAAAGATTTGAAAAATTTAAACATTTTCTTCTCACTGTGATCTGACTTCAAGTAAAAATGTTAAAGCAGTAACTTCTCAGATGCTGTATGGAATAACAGAGCAAGTTGAATTTGGGCTCAATTTTTTTAAAATCCTGAAATATTCTTGAGACTTTGTGCTCTAAACTCTGCAATTGACCTCTTAGTAGAAACACTGTCAAGTACTTTGTTTTAGTAATAGTGAAAAATAAAGAATGAATCTTTGATCGTGCATGGAAAAGAAATCTCGGTTCAAAGCAGATTTTTCCCCTGGCTTTCTGCAGGCCGCAAAAGAAATTCTTTGCAGGCTGTTAGTTACCCATCCCTGAATTAGTATACAATAATTATATCTGATTGCAAGTTTTTTTTATGTATGAATAAAGATTGAATAGTTCTGAATATCTTTCTTAATGTTGGGATTTCTTATTGTTTTATAATTATGTTCAGTTATATTTTACTTAGATTAGATGTATTTAATGTAAAATAATACTTAAGAACATGAACTCCTTTTTAAGTAGTATTTCAATTACAATAAAATTACTTGAATCTTTATAAACTACCATTAAAGAAAGTAGCTGAATATCATGGTTGAAAACTCGCAAGTTTGTGTACTAGTGACATTTAAGACCTGGCATGTAGAAGAGGTGATGTACATTAAATCTATCAAAGCCCATAGTCTTTACATTGACATTGTGTGGAAGTTTGGAGAGGTTAATACCATTTCAGGTGTCGTCCTTGTCACTTGACCTTGGTTTAAAATTACACGATCCATCAGGAATAGTTCTCATGTTGCTTCAGAGTGTGATGTTAATTAAAATCAAATCAAACTTATTTAAGAATATTAATCAGTATAAAGATATTCAAAGTGCTGTAAAGTTTGGTAATCAAACATGCTTTTATTTATAGTATATTAAAAATGTGTTAATTTTTTTTTATTATACATTTTAAAATTGGTTTTATTAGGAACTGGAAGATTTTTGTTTTGGATTTGCATTAAATCATCTAACAGCAGTTGCCCAAACTGAAGCATTTAATAAGTTAGATGAACCTACCTTGAAGAATTTCATTTACAAAGCTGCAAGGCATGGTGCATTTAAGTACTGACAACGATTTTGAACTAGGCTTTTGTAACATATTTGTAAGTAATTATCTTCAAAGTTTATATATATATTTTATGTGCTTTCATTTAAATTAATGCATGGGCAGGGAAATATTTTAAATTTGGGTCTTTTAATTAATTTTAATACCTTAAAAATCCCACATTTTTTTCAAAAATATTTTGATTTAAATAAAATTTTTATATAATAATTTTTTTTCATGTTAGTGTTTAAATATAGTGTTTAGTGTAAAAAAATATATCTGTTTTTATATATATATATATATTTTTATGGTAGTGTTTAAATAAATTTTCCAATTTTATTTTACTGAGAAATTTTATTTTATTTATTATATTTTGTTATATTTTTTATTCAAAATGTTGCTTATAAATAATCTATTAACACTGCAGTAAAGAAGATTTGTATTAAAAATATTTCAGAGGTGTAAGTTAATTGGATCTGTTAGATTTTAATAATTTAGGTTTTTTAATAATGATTATACATAAAATGATTTGAAATACACAAATTCAATGATCTCTTTGTATTTGCATAAATATTTCTGTATTTGGAATAGAATGTATTTTAAAATGTAAAATATTATAATTTATATGCTATATATTGAGTACTTTTTAGAATTCAATATTTGGAGGTGTAAAAGGAATTTTTCAAAATATCATATAAACTTTTAATGCACTTTTTTTTAAAGTTACTAGATTTTATTTTTAAATTCTTAATTCAAACAGCTTATAGGAATAAAAATTAATTCTTATTAAATTCTCCATTTTTAATAAATAAGTTTTTTGTATTGTATAACAAATATTAAGTATCTGATGGTTAAAAAAGTGTTTTTAAAGCAATGATTTTGATCTTGTTTTATGTTGTGAATATTCTCTTTAAACTATTTAGTATTTATATACTGTATATATATTATTATTGTTGCTCATTAATTCATATGAATAATAAATTTGTAATTTTATTTTTAATTATATTGGAAAACAATACTTTAGTGTTTTTTTTTTCATTAATTTTTTTTAAAAATAACTGTACTGATTTCATTTTTCTTAGTCTTAGTCATGCATCAGTTTCTTTCAAAAATGTCGTTAATTTTTTTTCATTCATATTTTTCTGCTAAGTTTTCTTAATGCTTAGTTTATTATTTCTTTCAGGTAAAGAAAAAAAGATTGAGAAAAATTTATTTACTCAGAACAGATTTTGTATTTATTGTTTGATATTAGTAAGGATACAAAATTGTCTCGTTTGTGTTTTTGTTTAAAACTTTATAGTCTATAGGATTTTATAAAAGAGCAGTGTGTATTGAAAATCAGAGCCTTGAAACAAATTAATATTTTGAAATTAAGAATTATCTTTAAATTCCACTGTTTTTAATATATTTGCTCGAAACTAAACTATTTAAATAAATTTTTTTGAATAATTAAAATTTTAAACAATTCCATGTTACATAAAATTGTATTAAAAATTTTTTTTACACAAAGTATTCTAAAAATTAAATTTTGTGATAAATTTTTCTGTAATCTTAAATTGGCAATGTGTCTAAAAAGTCTAGTTCAGATAATATTGCTTGTAGACAAAGAAAAGAAAGCTTTGTTAGTTATACCGCAATACTATTTATTTATTTAAGACATAAACTGAATCATAGATGGACTTTTGTTAAAGGTATAATGATGTTTTTGTGAAGCAAAACTTCCTTATTTTCTAGTCGTCTTGTAGTAAAAACTTTTTTAATTATATTTATATTTTAAAAGGTAGCTGGACTACTATAATATCAAACATTTCAGTTACTCTGAAATTTTCTAAATTATTTACTGTATTTTACAAATATTTTAAATAGGTTATCCCCCCCCCCCTTATTTCCTTCTTAGGGGAAAAAAAATTTATTTTAATGAATGATATGAAGTTGTTAATTTATTTGTGTCATTGTTCTGGAATTAAATTAAAATATTTCCAAGGTATTTCAACTTCTCACTATTTACAGGTAAATAACATTTCATTTTTAATAAATGGGTTTTTTTATTTATTCTTGTTTTATAAATTTGTTTGTAATTCATGTTTTTAGAACCATTATAATATTTATTAAAATTTTAAAAATTTATAATTAAAAAAACATATCTTAAAAGTATTTAATGATTTAAGTTTTCTTGTTATTTAAAATAATTTTTTTTCTTTTTGTAAATGCAAAAATATTGCTCTGAAGAGCTTGTGTAAATAATGAATAATGGTGCACAAATTATATATATGTATTTGATATATGTGGGAAATGTACTTATGAGAAAAGTAGTTTAATTTTTCATAAGTAACCTTGATTGATCAAAACTAGAAATGTCTCAAAGTTAAAAACAATAGCACCTGTTTTATGGTTTGATGTTTTAGATGTATATTGATTCCATACAATCCCAACCTTTAAATGTTTGGTATTGATTTTACTAGTTCTTGTGGTTGATGTAACTTTGTAGAAGATTGAAAAATGTTTTATCCATAGAATAGTAGAGTGTCACTTGTATGTGTAACTTTTTACAATTCCAATAACTTTTTAAGCTGTTTATTTATTTTGAAAATGAGACTTTGTAATTGAGTGTTCAATGTGATAGTTAAAGCTGCTTTTGTGATACATTCCTTTTGATGTGAAGCAGTGGTTATTTCCTTAATTGTAGTACAATCAATATTGATAACATTTTCTGCCCTCATTCCATCTTGTTGTATAAGTGTTAGTATTATGCAAAATTTAATGTAATTAAAACATTTATGTTTTGTAAAATAAAGGCAAAATGTTTTTTTTTTCCCGATATAATTTTTGAAAGGCATGGAACTTATAAAAATGTATTATTGTTAGATGTGTTTTAAAAAGTTAGTGTTGATGTATCAGTGTTTTGGTGTATAATAATAATCACTACATGTACTATTTGTTTGAGTGCAACAAATTCGTATTATAATAGAAAAATTATGAGGAGAAAAAAATTCATATCCTTGTTATAGGAGAATTATGAGGAGAAAAAAATTCATATCCTTGTTATAGAAAGGTATGTACTGTGAGACTTGAGATATCTAAAAATAATGAAGATTTTCAGAAAAAACAAGTATTTGTTTAAGAAAACATTATTATTTTATTAAAAATTCTGTTTGAGAATTTAACAGATCTGTAAACAGATATTTCATAGACTTCGACAGACCTGTAAAAAGAAGCTTCTGTACTTCAGTATGTTCATCTATATAAAATGAATTTGCTTTAAAAATCTTTAAATGAAATAATAAAAATGACTTACATTACATACATCTGATTTCTCCTCAAATTCTATCGAAATATGAATCCTGTTTAATATGTGCTGTACTATAATTAACAAAACATGTTATGTATGGATAGCAGCTGTTACCTTAAACAAATGTTTAATATTAATTGTATATTCAGCTTAATTTTTCTTTCCTTAAAATTGTCAAAGTCTTAAAAATGTAATGCATTTAAAATTTTAAAATTAATATTCTTTCATCAAAATTTTTATATTATCTTTTAATATGTTTAAAATTTGAATTTTTTAAGTGAGAAAGATCAGAAAAAGTATTAAAAGTAATAATGAGTTTGATTTTGTGCAAACATTGAACATTTAGTTATAGTTTTATTTTATATGTGAGTGAAAAACGATTTTTTACTATTTTATAATTAAACTACATCTTTTATGTAAATAATTAAAATGTGAAATTTATAAATATTAGTTTTTAAGATGGGAAGTTACAACTTCAAAAGTGTATTAAATTTTATCTTTATCTTCGTAAAGATTTAAAATTTTGTATGCACTTATACATAAAGGAAATTAAATGCACAAAAATTATACATTGAAAATACTTTCGAGGGAATTCTCTTCAGTAATATTGATCATCTGTGGTAAAAGTAAAGGAAATAATTTTTAAGAAATGTATTTCAAGCTGCTTGTACTCTTTACTTTCATTTGCTTTATAGCACAGTAACTTTTCCCCTTTAAATATGTGTTTATAATTGTACTTTAAAAACCTTATTTAATGTGGGTGCATGTATTTTAAGGGCACAAATGCTTTATGCTGAAGATTGATATTTTACACATGTTTATTTGTATATATGTTTAATACATAATGTATTGTTTATGTGTGTGTGAAAAAAGTATTTTGTTTTTACAATTTTTTTTTTATATTTATGACCAATAAATATTTATAAGTTGTTATTGTTTTAAATTTACTTGCCAAAAATTTTATTGTAAGTATAAAGGACATATTCAAATGTTTTCTTTTTTAAATTAATTAAAATTTTTTAATGTTTTAACAAATAACTTATATTAAAAAAAATCAATGTAGCCTGAAATGTATTTTCTATTTTTCAATGACTAGATTTATTCAGACATATTTTGGTGATGTAACTTTAAAGATTACAAATACATTTACATATACAATACATAAACACACTCTGGAGAAAATTGAGCCTCAACTGCAGAAGTCTTTTTTTGATTCTGGTTTGAAGATTCATACAAGTGAGTAACGTATCACAATGTTAAGAGTCATCCTGAGATGCACAATATTTATGATATTATTTTGTCCATCATTTCAATGCATGAATATGCATAGTTGTGAATTGAAAAAAATTGATATTTGGATTTAAACTTTGAAAAATACCCTATAATTGTATCCTGTCATATTAAGGGGAAAATTATAAAAATCAATTTCATAGTCCTGATAGAAGAATTTTTGTGCAAAAAAACCATATCTGCCTTTCTATTTATCAAAATATTATCCTAGATTCTCAATATTAGTAATAATAGATCACTGTGTGTGACTCAAAGGGTTTGGGCTTCCAACTGATAAGATGATCATGTTAAGAGAATAACTTTCATCCTCACATTAATAGTATATTCATTGATTAGTTTTGAATATTGTCTACTATGTTCAAAGAATACTGTTTGTAAAGGACTAGCCATATCTGAGACAAATATTGACAGTTATCTCAGACCTTTAAACCAGGAGAGGCCAACCTACAGCCTACCTTGAATAATTGTGTGGCCTGCGAGATTCAATACAACTATAAACAAGTACCCCTGTTTTAAGTAATAGTAATGCTGATCCTAATTATGCAAAATAACATCTTATTAGTGACATGATATTCTTAATAATGAATTACCATTTTTTTCTTAAAGGGTTGACGTCTGAATAAATGCATGAATGCAAATAGAATAGTATCAAACTCTGTATTTGTATCTAAGAGCTGTAATTTTTTATAATATTCGATGCAAGAATTTAAGGAGCAATTTTTTGAAACAGTTGTAATTTTTCAAATTACTTTCAATGTTTCTTTACAACATGCAGTTATACAATTTTTCATTTACAACATTTTGCAACTGATTGTAAGATGCTGCAAATTTATCATTATGAAACATGCGAAAAAAGTTTAGAAACTAAATATCTTTCTCATATTAAAGTGTACATATAAATATCACATTCACAACACTACATTAAAGGGCATTCCTAGCTTTTAACGTAAGTTCTCAATTATTTGTTGATTTACTACTGTGAAAAAAGAAATTATAAAATATTTTTTCAGCATTCAATTTACTTCTGCAGTAACATTCCTGCAGAAGCCCAGTGGCTGAGTGATAATGTATCGCGCTTCCATGCCACATGTCCAGGGTTCAAAGTTCAGGCTGAAAAGGATAACTCAGCCTTGCATCCCTTCAGCGGGTCGATAAATGGGTACCAAGCCTGCTGGAGAACTGAACACTGGGGGTTTCGCGTCAGACTGACCACTTGACCAAAACATTTCTATGTGCATCCCATTGCCTAAGGTCATGAATACTGAGATAGGCACAGTAGGCCTTGGCCCTCATTGGCTGTTGCACCACTGAGTTCAGTTCAATAATATTCCTACAACATCCTTTTAATATATTCTATCTGAATTGTTTTTTTAAACTTACAATACATAATAAATTAATTAAAAATAATATAGAATATATTTTTCTTCTGTATCAACAATGAAATTTTATGTATAAATATTACAAATTCTTCCAATTGAAAATATTTTCTGATTAAATCGTTTTGTCCAATCTTAATTTTTTTATCATACTGAATTTTTATGGATTAAGTTTTATAGCTAAGTGTTTCGAAAATAAATGTCAAATTTTTTTATGGTTACAAACAAAGTAATCTCTTCTACATATTAGATACATTCCTCGAAAAACATGAAAATAAAAGACATGATTAATACAATAAAATAAGGAATGCCTTCCACATTATCCAAAAGCTATATAACATGGAAATTAAATTTTTTAAATTAGGAAAAAAACAATGTAAGAAGTAATGTAAAATTAACTATATAAGTATCTGGATATGTGTGTGTATTTGGATTGATATATTTAATACTTATGTATTAATGTAATACATTAATCATGATTTCATTCATGGCTAGCTTTATTTCTGTCGAGTCAAAAGTTTGAATTCTAATTGTCTAAAGACCCAGCAATTTATGTCAAATCTGTAGAGAGCCCCAAAGGCCTCGTGTTAATGTGGTGAGGAAGTAAAGTGTCAGTTCGAATATTCTAGTTACTTGACCAAGGTTCAGAATTACAGGGTTCGTTGTTGGTAGTCTTTCTATAGCTTTGAATTGCTACGTTAATGAACAATTAATCAATAACATGTGTTAATGTATACAAAACATTAATTTTACATTCCTATATGTTTTAATAGTTAAGATCAAATTGGAAATGCACATAAAAATTGTTCAAGATAGAATTAAAACTAGATTAAAAATAACGAAAATAATCCCATTCGCGATGCTGTATTTTTTGAAAATTAACACATTTGCTTACGTTTAAGGAATCAAAATTGTCCTCACTAAGAAGGTCTGCCATTCAAACTATACTTGAAGTTTAGATTATCTTTCTGTAAAAAGTTTCAAGTAATTGAATTGATTTCCAAAATATCTTGAGAAATTTAATAAAAAAAACCTGTTACTTTTTTTTTATCTTTTAGTTTTGCAATTTCTTGTTGGTATCTAGCTAAACAAATCTTCAGATCTCGTGGAATTTTAGGATGCTTTCTACGTAGGGATTAATATTTAACATTAAACATACCATAACAGGTCAAAAGACCGGTTTTGAACTTTTGTATAGAAAATGCGCATGTCATCTTATTGCTTTTGCTCATTTGACTTCATGACTTTTTTTATTAATTATTTACAATTAATATTCTTTTATTTGTATTCGTACACCGTTATCTACTCAAACCGGTCATTTGACCGGGAGAACAATTTATTGCTTTATAAGATCTGATCAGAACGTATTCAACATATTGTATTCAGTTAGATGCACATTTCTGCAAAGACTGTTCCGCAGTTCAATCTAAATAACTGTGAATCAAAATTTCAAGAAAGTACCTAAAATTTTAGATCAGAATTAGCATTTTAGTGTAAGAAAAGGTAACAAAAACTAAAAGTATTGGTAAATAGCTCATATTTTATTTTGACAGCTTTACTCCGTTACTGAGATACAGGTTTCTTTTTACCCTGAAGAATGTCGAAGCAATCAAGATACTACAAGTTCTTAGCAGATATAAATAATATAGGCGAAGAGTTTTCAGAAATTGAGGAAGATGAATTTCCTGAAAATGAAGATATATTGGTTGGAAATGATAATGATCTATTGGACAATGAGTTTGAATGTAATGAAGAGGAGAATATTGTGAATGTATATCGTGGAACGAAAAAGGATGAGATAACTCTTAAGTTCTGGAGAAAAGATGGAAAAAAAATTAACAGCATGTTGCGATTGATGGATCTTTTTGGAAAGAAATGCAAATAGGTGGTAAACCTCGAAGATCACTACTTCATAACATTTTCAGGCAAGAAGTAGGTCCAACAGGATATGCAAAACGCCATATTATGAAGAGTAAAGTTAGAACTGCATTTTCGTTGATAATTGATCATCATGCTATGAACTATATCAGAATATACACAATAGAAGAAGTAAAGAGAGTGCCAGGAACCGATTTGAGTTTATCTCAAGAGAAATTAGATATGACCGATCAAGTGGCGAGTACTACAAAATCTAAAACTTGCAGATGGCCTCTCCAAGTATTTTTCAGTATCCTTGATTTAGCTGGCATAAATGCCTGGATTTTGTGCAAGCAAACGACAAGAGAAAATATCTAGAGACGAGATATTTTACTCCAGTAAGTAGCATAACTTGCCGCCCGATTTTCCGAGAAACCCGTGAACAACCAAAAAGAACAAATACGAAAGGAACGTTGCCTAAATCTACAACAGATTGTTATGAACATAAGATGTGTAAAATAGGATATTGTAACAAAAATAAAACCATCAAAATTTCTCCTAAATGTGAAAAATGTACAATAAAGACACCTGCTGTATGTGTAAAAAATGCGGTGAATAATGAATTAAAAATTCCTGTTTGTTTTTGTAATAGAAATCGACAACATACATTTTTGTTTAATCATAATAAATTTACTTTGTTTATTTCCTTCCTAACATCATACATTCAATCAGGAAACATAGACTGACTATGGTGGAAATAGATATGTGTAACCCACCTACCTCCTCACATATTAACAGCAGAAACACTCACGCCCTCTAGTGGCTTGAACTATCTTCAGTGATGGCCAAGCTTCCGAACTGTACGGACGTATGAGCATACGCTCCGATCCCATTCAATTGTAATCAGTTTAATAGTTATGTATATTAATGTTTGTTTTGTCCAATAAATGTGTTTAATTAACTAGTGGACTTAGTTAAAAACCCATTCCCCGCGTGTCCCTTTATTACATTGGGTCACACCTCTTATATATGTATTTTGTTGGTATGTTTAGTGTTAAAAAGTGATTTTACGGATCTAACTTTTATAACGAATTTCGCTCTCATGTTCACTATTATGGTCATCTTCATCTACGGTGTTTGTCAACCATGTCTTCGTCGATTTTTCATTTTACGTATCTTCAAAACCTTTTCCAAATTGTGACCAGTGACGTAACAATCAGCAATCCTAAACCTATTTAAGTAAATAAAACGTGTAAAAAAAGAAGTTGGAAATATATCAATTATTTTGTGAATAGGATTGTATGGAAGAAAGTAATGTTAGAGAGAGGCAAAAATGCAAGAGATAATTATGAAAAGAAACAAATTATTAGTTTTCAAAATGTTTGGCAAATGCTCTTTTAGTAGTGTTAACGAAAATTGTTTTCATTACCATTTGAAGATCATATACAAGAATCCCATTATATATATAAATTTACTGAGAGAAAATTTAATTGCTTGAATACGTACTTCATATTCTCGTAATTGAATCTGAAGAACTCTACCAATACTGCCAAATATGCATTATTACTAATGGATTCAATTTTGAAGAATTATTGCAAGTGTTTTTTTTTTCAAAAAGATTTAATAAGTTTATTTTTTGCGTTTTTGAATCAACGCATCTCTTGCCTTACATAGAAAAGATGGAGGAGGGGCGACTACCCCATAAAATCTGTGTGCTTTGAATGCGGTAGCTTACTATGTATCCATAAAAAAACTGGTAAAAAGAAGTGTTCTTACTGGTATTAGAGTTCGAACACGGTGACAATGCGATCCATATGAGGAAAAATAATCATGTATTAAATTGAACCCAAAATGACGTGTTATGAAGGAACACAAATAAATCCAACATTCATTATGACAATCTCTTCGAGCAGTTGAAGTGTTAGACAGAACTGCTAGAAACAGCTTACTATCATCAAAGATAGTTCCCTTGATCAACAATTTTTTCACGCAAAGATTTATTTTCATGTTTCATTGTATTTTCCATCCTTCCCTTCTGATATAGTTTCAGTCAGACTTTCAAGTCATTTTGAGCATATGCCGCGATGCTGGAGCTCAAGATAAATCTACTTTTCATTCATTGTAGCAAATTTATATCTGAAAATAAATATTTTTTTATATTGATTAGGAGGAAGTACCACCATTGTATAAATTATACAACTGTTCATCCTCATTGCTCAAATTGTAAAACTGTAATTTACATTCTATTTTTTTTCTCTCAATATATTGTAAGCAAGAAAATAGATAAATAAATAAATTGGAAGTCTTCATCTTCGCATTTCAAATTCTCTACAATAAAAACTCAAGTATTGAAGAGGACTTACTGCCTTTTTATTATTGTTCTCGTGTATGAGATAAATACATTTATATTAAATCACCACGAAATTTTTTTTTTATATAGAGAGAAATAATTTTCAGCATATATTGGTAAGGTTATCGGATACATTACACTTCGGTTCCTGGGATACAAAATTTGTGACGGATCTATTCATGCCCTTTTATTAATCCTCTTGGGTCTATCAATTCGAGTTTATTTACAACCAACCCTCTGAAGAAGAAACCTTGATTATGTAAATTAGGTCGGCTATATATAGTCTAGGTTTTCAAGCTCGAAGGAGTGAGAAAATGAAGAGATATATATAGAATAGATTGCTACTGATCAGGTATTATACTAATTTATAGGGTACTTCAGATATTTGATAGGTGAAAGAATTAAAGTGACGATTGGTCACTAAAGTTTAATTAGTGTTCAGATAATTAGGATAGTAGATTTGATCCTGAAATAAGAGGGTCGATATTTAAAGTATTCTCATAATTCTCGCATCTCGTTATTAATCCACATAGTGCTTAGATTGAGAACATCTTTTCCCGTTGAAATTACTTGAATTGTGTTGCTAAATTGTGTGATCAATAAATAAATTGATTTTTTTTATATGGCTAGTCTTCCTTCCCTTCCTCCCACATTTCTAGGCGTAAATGAGAGAACATCTCATTCCTTATAAATTATTTTAGTTCCTTATTGTAAAATGTAATAATTTTGAAAAAAATGAGGAAAATAACAGATAAGGTTCTAGAACAAGAAACAGACATTTTACATAGTGTATATTTCTAACGTAGAATAAGAAAATTGTGTGATTTTCCCTTTTTTCTTAAATTATAAACTTATATTTCTAAACACACATTATGAAGTAAATTGAAAAAAAGCACTAAATTTCATAATTTTATTATTTTTTAGAGGTTTAAAGACAAAATGTGTGAATAAATTCTGTGAATTTTCAATGTACATTTAGACGAGGAAATAAAAATTAAAAGCATAAAAATATAATGTTTTTCTTAAAAATATACCTAGACTTAGAGAATAACTGTTATGTTCAAGTATATGTGAATAGATATATTGTACAAATTTACTTGTTTCTCGTTTAATGTAAGAAAAAATAATAAAAAGATGCAAGTTGATTTATATAAACTGTAAAAAATGAAACTTTTTTTACTTCTTACACAAAAAAAATTATAAAACTAAATATATTTAAAAAAATAATTCAACTTTTAAAATAACATAGGATTTACTTTAGTAAATAACTGAAAAATATTGACAGCAAAACTATTTCTTACCATTATTTGGTAAAATGCGGAAGGAAAAAATTGAAGTTTGTTCCTTTTTCTCATTCAATAAAGTTAAATTTGTAGCTTTGTAATTGTAGCATTTCGTAAAAAGTTTAACACTTTTTTTTTTTTGCCTTTCAAACTTCGTTTTCATGTGTTCAAATGGGCTTTACATTCATATGTAACCCAGTTAAATATGAATTCCCAGATGTAAATGTATGTGAAAAAATGAGGATGAATAGTGAATATATTGAATTGTGTTGGGAAGTTATGAAAAACTTAATTTTTCCCCATAAACCAAGATGAATAATTTATATATTTGATAATCTTCTTGTCCACAGACTCTAAATTGAAATTCATTTTTTAATGTTAATTTTAGCAGTTTGAATATTTTTAATCAAAATTTCATGCTACTTCATCAAAAATGTTGAAATTTGTGTAAAATGTATGACATTGATTCCTTTTCTGTTGATCACTATGAGATTAGTGCATTTTCTAAACAATTATTGAAATAATTATTTCATGATTGATGGAAACATTTTAATATTTGACATGAAATAAATGAATAATATATAAAATGAATAGGAGGTGATTCAGACAAATCGAATCTTTGCACGTAATCCCTTTCCTTCCATTTCGTCATCTGCTGAAATCAGAATTATGAAGGTTCCTCCTCTGGATGTCATTTTGGTGCCTGGCTCGATATCAGTCCCGCAATAACTGAAATAAAAAGAAAGTAAAGAAAAGGATCTGAAAAAATGTGCAGATTTAATGACTATTGATATTCCCAACCCCTTCTTTTTTTCCCGTTACACATAAGAAATTAAATATATGCAAATCTGATTTTCCACAAATTATGCCTTATAACTATGTTGTGGTGAAATGTCTGTAACGTGTTCTATTCGCTCCCCTTTATGCAACAACCTGGCATGACGGACCACCTCCTCCATTCGAAATCCCTCCTTGACTCCCAACACATAGCTGAGTAATTTAATGGTTCCTCAATAATCGTAAGACTGTCTCTGCTACTTTTTTGACTTTTTTTAACACTTCTTTTTCTATTAAGAAAACATTAAACATCTAATTTTAAGTATTACAAAATACTAATTTCAAATAAATAAACCATTCATCGAGAAATATACAACCATGACCCAAAAAACCAAGAGCCTTGGGAAACTCTGGCCACTGTGGGTCCAATCCCGAGGCACCTGCAGAGAGCCGAGGCTGTTGCCCGCTTTCGCCTAACCACCGGACATGACTTTTTAGGAGCACACCTCCACTGGCTTGGCCTGGCTGCTGACGAGGCTTGCCCACTCTGCGACCATGCCGTAATAGATGGTGACCACCTGCTCCAATACACTGGACTCGATTAATACCCGACTGACGACATCGTCAGTCGGTACTGGGAGGCTTGGCGTCAAATGGCCAAGAAGCCAAGCACGGGCGTTGGATAAATAAATAAATAAATAATATACGTAACCGTATTTGTCCGTGACCTAGTCAAGTAATCAATTTAGTAATCTAATCTGGAAAGCACATGTTTAAATTTTTCAACAAGGTCTTTCAGAGTCTATAAAAAAAGAAATCTTAACATTAAACGAGAGACCTTCGCGGACCTCCAGTGGTCCGATGACCACAGTTTAAGACTGTTTTCGCCACATTCACAACAGCGTGAACTTAACGTGAAGCACATTTTTTCGAACAGAAAAAAATGTCTCAATTTTTATAAAAATGTTGTGACATTGTAACTTATGCATTTGTTTATAATATAGTTATCCTTTAACATGTAAAGGGATTTCCCCCTATTTAGCATTATGGTATAGGAGAAAAATGCGAAACACATTTTATTACAGAAAAAATGTGTCAACTCGGATAAAAATGAGTAGTATGATAAAATAAGTGATTCTCTACAGGATAGTGAAGCCAGAACCTAATATTAATATTTGAGAACTTTTATATCTGAACAAATATTCCATATTTAGGTCCCTTTCATGTCAATGAAAGTTGCTATTTAAAGTCAAATGAAGAAGGAAGTAGAGGGAGGTTAACAATTGTTGTCCTGCTGAAGCTAAAGTATTAATGAAAGAATAATTGAAGCTACTTGAGTTAGAGTAAAAGGGGCTGACGAGTCGATTTAGGACGATGTGGATTTCATCTTTAAGCTAAGAGTTTAATCAATTATTATAGAAATTTAAGTTAGTAATTGGTCTGACAGCTTCCTAGTTTAGGTTGAGTTTAGATAGTGATTTAATATTCATAACAAAAGCATTGGTTTTACAAATATAGCTCATCCTTTGGTACAATTCTAACACTTCAGCGGGTGAGAGCTCGCGATATACTATCATTTTACCTTTCTTCATTAAGGCGTTTATTAAAGAATAATGTTAATTTTAACAAAATACGTATTTAAATATATTTGTACAAAATCTAAGACTTCGGCATTTTATTTACAGGATTGATTTAAATAACAATTTGCCAACATGCATTTAAATGAAATACTACCAATAGACAAATTTATGATTTGCTATTTTTTGCATTTTACTTCATTTGAAGAATACTCATAAAATTTGATTTATATTTTATCGCTATTAATCTAATATAAAATATTCTGGACATAGTATCATTAATTGTTTTTTAAATTAATGGTTTTGATGTGAGCATTACTGTACTATTTGGTTCTACGCAGTTATTACCTTCAAAATAATTTTTATCTCAAGACATAGACATTTGCTAAAAATCTCATTTTGAAGAAAATTTGGGGGAAAAAATCGATTTGTTGAAGGTTTTCCCCCTCTTTTTTTTCGAAATTTCATTAAAACAGGAAATATATTTGGCAAATACAGCCACGATTTTTCAATAGCTAATATTTTCAATTGAGGCCGAGTGGTAGCGTATCGCGCTTCCATATGTCCGGGGCTCTATCCTAGGGCTAAGCAAGGTCAACTCAGCCTTTCATCCCTTTAGTGGGTCGATAAATGAGTACCAAGCTTGCTTGAGGACTATAACATTGGGGTTTTGCTTCAGACTGAACTTGGGACATCTGCTCATCCCCCTCGGCACCCAATGGTCACATATACTGACTGAGATGGGCACAGTAGGCCTTGGCCCTCTGGGCTGTTGCGCCACTGAGTTTTAGTTTATTTTCAAGTATGAGATGTTTGAATTTCGTTGTTATAAACATATTGGATTGTGTTACATTCAGTTAATGTACACTTACTACCACAAATTAATCAAATATTTTAGATTAAAATTAATCTGATTTTAGTGACCTCTAGTCTTAAAGAAAATTCCGACTGATGTTTATAATCCGAGAAGGAATATACTAAGTCCTATCGAAATACTCTTGGTGTCTAATGATTCATTTCACTTCGTTCGAATATTTTACGTCGTTTACAGAAGTTATGATTTGGAGACAAAAACCGTTTTATAAACAAAAATTGTAAGATAATTTCAAATTTTTTCCATAAATTTTTAAAATTTAGCTTTTATATAATGTACGTTTTAACAACGTCTTGAAAAGGTACATATTTTATGTCGAGCCAAAATACAGTGTAATGTGCCATTGTCGCAAACATTTTCACATTATTTTCTCCCTTTTTTAGAGATATTAGATGTATTTTCTGAAATATATATACTTACAAGACCCCACTGTAATAATCTACGTTTCTTATTTCAACTCGTTCATGGACACATCTTCCGTAATATGAACTTGATTGTTGTTGTAATCTTTCTCGGAAACTGAATTCTTCAAATTCTACTTCAACTTCTTTTCTTCTAGGAGCCTGTACAAAAGAAATAAATATTGTTGATATTCTGCTTTCAAAGTTTGCTTATATAATTCAACAGATTACTAAGAGATTACCAAGAAATGTTCAATGAGCTTAAAAGCGAGACTACAGTTAATAATGTGAAAAAAAAGGAATGTATATACATTACTTACGGTTATTATCCAGCTGCAACTCATTTCTGGTTCATTTCTTTCTGGAAAACCTGGTGTCTCAATAATAGTCTCTTCTGTTATATTTCCTCCACATGGGGGCTCGTCTAAATTTTTTAAAAAAATGCATTTAAAATTATTTTAATACTAGTGAAGTTTTTTTAGTGTTTTATTTATTACTTAGATTTTGTTAAATTGATTATTAAATTTCTCATTTCGAACTTTCATAATTTTTTCTGTTAAATTTGATTCAAAACTTATTTTCTTTCAGACTCTAAATTCAACAATATTTTCGGTTTGCAATTTTTTAACTGTTACTACAGTAGAACGTGATTTATCCAAATCAATTGGGACCGGACACCATTCGGATACGCGATTGCTCGGATAACCGAAAACCGAATACGATCCATGCAGTATATGATACTGGACACTATACAACTATTGAAAATCATTATATGTGGGAAACGTGCTCGAAGAAAAAGCAAAATAGGTGCAAGATGTCGCATTTTTACCTTTATTGTGAAAAATAATCACTTATTTTTCGCTGTACCATTGAACGTTTTTTCGCTGCAAGGTCTCTGATTCTCTTGAGCAGCAGTAATTGAGTAGGACAACAATCTGATTGTTGTGCGTACCACTCCATAGCTGTCTCTAACGCAGTAAACGCATCAGCATTTGATGGACCCTTGCTACTTTCGTTCTTGTTGTTATCCTCGTCTTTATCCGTTTCATCGTCGACAGGATCGGATTCTTCTTGTACAGAAGTCATAATCTCATCATCATTTAGCATTTGAAATCCAGTCTTTTGCATCGCATGCAATTCTGGTTTCTACATCAACAAAACTCAACAAAAGAGCACGTATGCACCTTCTTACTTGGAAACAAACTGACCTAATATTCCCCGCAGATGTTTACCAAATCACACAACTGAAATTCCCCAAGTATCTCTCATCTTAGATTTTCCCGTCACTTTTGGCTTCACGCGAAACAACTGTTGAGCATTGCACTGTTCGAAAACGTGTCTAGGCTTTGGTCCGGATATTTGACACTCCGGATAATAAACGTTCGGATAAACGACGTCCTACTGTAATTAAAATTGGAAGAACTACCGCTGAGACTGACTACATCCTACAATTAAATATCAAAATGCTTGGAGAGTATTATGTGCCATGCTGTGATTTCAGTTGGTCTTTTTTGAATGAAAATAACTCTCATTTAGAAAGAAATATTTCACTGCCGCCTAAAATTTTTTTTGACTGAAAAAAAAATCACGAGAGTCTATTTGTAACACGCATAACTTTTCTCCTTGTTTAAATAAATGTCTGTAAAAATGAACAATCTTCTTCAACAGCACAACAGCCCCTTGCAGCCCTTGGCTGCCTTAACAACGCGCTTCTTCCAGCATCCTCTATTTGTTGCGACTCCTCTCCAATTTTTGATTTTCAAAGCATTTCTCATGTCTAGTTGGTGGTCTTCCTTTCGCTCGAGTTCCCTCAGGTTTTTTAAATGTCAAAATCTTAATAGGATTATATTTTAACTTTCTCCAAATAGAGCCAAGTTATCTTAATCTATTACTTGATGACGTGCTATTTGTGGTTGCCAATAGAGCCTGTACAGTTCAAAGTTGTATCTGGTTCTCCATTGTCCTTCTTCCTGCGCTGAACCAAAGATAGCTCTGAGAAAAAAAAAATGAACAATACTTTCTGATAATTTTTATACATGCCTTAGATTCATATCATAAGAAAAAATTATTACGTAGATCGGGGTTCGAGGATTTTATGCAAAATCAGTCGTAAACAACAAGGCAATTCTTTAAGAGCGATGAGTATTTATTGTCGAAAATCAATCCTTGAAATACAGGATTCTACAGCCGAATTCGTAGAATAAATATTAGAAGGATTTCACACCTTCAACAGCACTCAGACACAATTATCAGTGTCTAACATACACGTACGTATAAGATTATCCACAAGCACCGCTCGTAATAATGAACAGTCGAGCTAATCGCTAGTTCTCACTGTCAAGGCAAGTTTACTAATCGCTAGTCAAGACCAGACTCACTAATCACTGGTTGAAAACCAGACTGACTGTTATGGCGAGTATCGCTCTATTTATAGCCGTGGCGGAAACTTTGAGAAGGATGCGCTCGCGCGCGCGCGCGCGTCATAGATCGTGAAATTTATGGACTTCTCCACTAATTTCTAGAAGAATCCAGAGGGTCCCGAACTCGCCAACATGGTCGCCAAATTTGTCACCAAAGTCGCCAAATTTGGTCACCAAAAATGATGCCAACTTGGCTTTTTCGCCAATATTTCGCCAAGTTCCCATTGAATCACCATTATAACGTAAGAGACGGCGTTGCTTTTGAATATTACAATTTTATCATGAAATAAATATATATAACATAGAGTAATATAAATGCATTACACATCCAAATACAGATTATTTACTCTATTTTATACAAAATTAGTAACAATATCCTTTTGAGAACTACTCCCTTCCACTTTAAGTTGAATATGAATTTTCCCCATATTTTTGAAATTTAAAGGAAAAGATATGTTACAAATAATGTTCATAACCATTTTCTTAAAAATTGTTAAACTTACTGTAGTAGCTGCTTATTATATCTTGACAGCGATCTCCTGACGTATGTGGAGGACAAACGCAAGGACATGGACCTTCATCTCCCTCTCGGTATGGTCCCACGTATCCGCCATTTTCGCATATCTGGCCACGATTCGGGCATTTAGCTGAAAAGATTTATTCATTATTAAAGAATTGATGGGTTTTTGTTTTTACTTAACAGATTTTGGTTTTTGAACAAACTAATAGAAGGATGAAATTCACTTTATAAAAAAACAATCGTGATTAAATTATAAGTATGATGTATACCAGTGAAATGTACACGATTCAGATGTTAAGTTTAATACAATTTCCGATAATCAACTTGATTAAGCTAGTTAAAAGACTAACGTAAGGAAAATTAAGATCAATTTTAGATCCAATATACTATTTTGACGATTCTTCAATTATTTCGTCTTTACTTCTTGAGTTTATTAAATGCGTGACTTGAGTTCATTGCTTGATATGCTAAATCTTTACACGAAAAAAATTATTTTTAATCTATAATATATACCTTTAGATTGATTATAAAATGTAATACAGTACAATATATATTGCATAAAATCTTTTTTAACACAGTTTATTGAAAAATTAATATACTATAAAAATTCGTTTATAATAAATTACTTAATGTATTAAAAATAATCATTGTTTGCTTAAAATAATATTAAATGTTTTAGAGTAACAGAGAAATAGAATTTTTTAAAATTCTAAAATATGTGTGTGTGAATTAAAGAGTTTACGAAATTTAAAATACAGTGGACCCTAACAATCTGACTTCCCTCTATTTTTGATTACCCTCTTTAACACTTCCATCGCGAGTACGAGATAACTTGTCTTCTAGGATCCACAAATAAATCATTATAGTGTGAATTTTTATTAACTGCACTTGATTATTATTTTTCAAAGTAAAATATAAACAAGTTTTAAAGGAATTTATGTTTTATTTCAATTTTAGAGCTACGGAGAGCGGCGTAGACTCCTAGCGCAGAAGGTGGGACAAAGGCACGCCATTGCCGCGATGAAAGTGTTAAATTTATCTTAGATTTTTTCTTATCATACATGTATTTTATGATTATATACTCAATGGAAGATAGACTTCTTTGTGTTGACCACTTAGACTGTGAAATTAAATATTAATTTATTACATATTAAATCACTGAGTATTAGACCAATTGAATCTACTTTGCATTAAGGGTATAAAGTATGTTTTTGCTTAGTATTTATTAATATCGTATATATATCCTTTCCGTATATATATTTTTTCAAATTTTTCAGTATTATTAGATAAGATTGCGTACTTACCGTCACATCTGTACATGGAATTAATAACTTTTGCATCTCTAAAGCTCAGATCATTTCTTCGCATTCCCACTAGTCTTTGGTAATGCGGATTTCGACTCACCACAGTATTCTTTTCAAACATACTACTACTGAATGCCTGCAAATATTACAAAGCATAGTTTTAAGGATTAGTTTGAGAGCAGACTTAACAGACTGTCATATTGTTAACTCTGTTACACAAATAAATAAGAAATAACTGACTTCCCATATATAATGCACTACCAAGGCTATGTAAATGGAAAACAAATGACCTAAACAGTTACCCAATATTATATTGAGTGAAATGAGGGAGAATCAGTAGTAGATGGATGGAATATGAGTGAGAAGAAAGAACTCTAAGTACATTTTATCGTTGATAAATTGTCAAGGGCAAATGAACTGGTCACTATCTCGAAAATGGTGCATGTACTGAGATTTCATCAGCCACTGACCCACAGTACAGTCTAATTACATCGATTTCGGTAAAAACATCCCCAAGAAGGCTAATTTCTGTAGACAACAGAATAGAAATAAATTAAACTTTAATTGTCTTGTTCGTATTTTAATAATCATTAGACGCTCTCACTGCAAGAAATCATTCACACTTAAAAAGATAGTACAAATAAAGTGTTAGAAGTCGCACCGTCGATGATTTTTCGCTATAGGATACAGACTATTGTGTCACGATGGCATTTCTGATTACCCCATATCACAGGGCGCAAATATTAGCATGGACATAGGAATATCACCTTTAACCCCTTGTATATGTTGAGAAACTGTTGTCTGGGCTGATGAGTCCAGAGCCAAATAGGGACTTGCTGATAGAAGGGTAAGAGTACAACTGAAACCTCATCAAGTGATGTGATTTTCTTCCTAAAAGGATTTTATATAACTTGGTGAATGTTTGTGTAGTAAGCGCATTTGGGGGCTGTTTACGTTGACTGAAATAAAATCTTTGTACATGTAACATCACAAATAAATGTTATCTTAATATCTCCGACGACCATGTGCTCTTTTTTTTTTTCTATCTTCAGCATCCATCCAAGAGAACTCGAACTTCAACGAGAGAATGCATTTTAGCATCATTATGGAACTGTGCCCGAATGGATTGGTGAAAACTCAACAACCATGACCCTGTTTCCATTACCATATTTTCCTGGTCACCTGATCTCAATTCCAACAAAGGCTTGATCTCCCTGATTCCGCAAATTTTCACTAATTGTGTATTGTAGAATAGTTGCGAATCCCTTTGACTTCCCAAAGTGTCTGGTGTTTTGTAAAGTTCTTTATGAGACTAATCTTCTTATTCATCAGAGTAAAAATATTGTTACGTGATACTAGACAGATATTTTAAATTCAATTGCTTTTTAGTGAATATCCAATTGTATAATGTATTGTTTAAATGTAAAATTTTGGAATTCAAAACTGGATCGAAAGGAAACTTTAAGAGTAGTATTTAAAAAAAAAGAAAATGGAGAACGTATGAACAATTGCATGGAATTATAATTATGCCTAATAAAACACGTTAATTTTCTGTTATGAAATTATTCTTGTCCTCATCATTATTAAAAAAATATTGTGTTTGTGAACAAAATCAATAAGTCATTCGAAAGAAGATAGTCGAATTTATAATAACGAGTCGTTGACGTGGAAACTATTTCATAGGAAAATATTACATTACTTTCAAACGCGATACACATTGATTATTCTAACTCATTTTTTCCATGTATTATCTAAAATTAAGAATTTTAATGAGATGAAATCTGAATGGAATGAAATATATTTATTTATATTATATCAAAATTGTATAAATAATTGGAAGTTTTAATGAGAAATTTGAGTACTGGAATACAATTATCAAACAAAAATACTGTAAATGAAAAGATATTTCAATGGAATATTTCAGTTGACTAAACACACTTATTTTAGAAAAGAAAAAATACAAATGATTGACTCTTCCATTCTTGCAATCAGATTTACGGAACTTACCTGTGGATGATAGTGCATAATGGATGTTAAGTCGTATTCAACTCCATGAGCATTATCCAGACCTCTCCAAAACTGTGGCCTACCGCCAAGTGCTATATTACGCCACAGTACTCTTACGTGGCGGTCTCGATCTAAACGTGATTGCTCGTGGTTCAGTCCTAAAGCATGTCCAACTTCATGGACGACAACATAGCGCTGTATATTTAAGGGAAAAAATGTTATTAAAATCTAAAATTTGAAATGTACCATAAAACGACTATTTTTAACGAAATGGGAAGATTATTTAAATATACAGGATGGTCCCGAATTCTTGAAACAAACTTTTAGGGTAGATGTAGGCCATTGTAACAATCATTTATTGTATAGGAATGTATGGGTGCAAGTGACGTGGTGAGGCGCAAACAGGGGAAATAAAGGCAAAGAAAAAATCTACTTATCGGATTGTGTGTTGGTGATAGGGAGCAGTTGATGTTTAGCCGCCATTTCAATGTGATGTATCTCAGTAGGGAAAAGCGCCATTCGCAATTGTGCTGACGTCTACGACGGGAGACTTTACGTATATCCAAAATGCAGACATGCATTACATGTATGGTTGTGTAAATGGTAATGGCAGAGCTGCGCTACGAATGTATCACGCGCAGTTTCCTGGTCGACGGATGCCAGATCATAGAATTTTTCAGCAGTTACATCGTCAACTTCGTGAAACACGTTCGTTCCACGTCACCAGACACGATGCTGATCGACGGAGAGCTGTACGCAGTTCAACCCTGGAAGAAAGAAAGCATCTTGAACGTTGTGGCTGATAGACCCAAGTCAAGTATAAGAGCTGTTGCTCATCACGTGTTAGTTATCAGACTGCTTGAAGAGTGTTAAACGAAAATCATCACTTACACCTCCCCATTTTCTCGAGTACAAGCTTTGAATCCGGTAGACTGTCTTCTCCAGCTGCCAGTGCATGGTGCAGCACTGTGAGCAATTATGAACAGTTATTGTAAACATTACATTTGTCAATGACGCTTTTAATAAACATTTTGTCTTTCCTTTCGTCACTTATTATTTGCGTTTGTACCTCCGCGCGTCACTTGCGCCCATACATTCCTATACAATAACTGATTGTTACAATGTCCTGTATCTACCCTTAAAGTTTGTACCATGAACTAGGGACTAACTACCCTGTATAGCGAATTCACATTGAAAATACTACACTAATACTTTGTAAGAAGCTTTTAATGTGAGTATAGATTAAAAAAAGTATATTAAAATTAATAATAAAGTAAATAATAAAAATAACTATAAGTAAATTTTTTTAGTACGCTTGTTGTTCTTAGTGTTTAATAAGAAAAAAAGAGATATAGGTAGTATTCTTTAAAATAAGGAAATAGAATGTTATTGTTCCGACATATTATTCGAATTAGAGCATATACAGTAGAACGTTTATCCGAATCAATTGGGACCGGTTCGGATAACCGAAAACCGAATGCGATCCATGCAGTATATGAAACCGGACAGAAATTGTTGGCTTTCCAACATTATAAAACTGTGCTAGAGATGCTTCTCTTTCTCCTTTCGCGAGACGGTTCAATATTTCAAGTTTTGTCTCAATGTTCAAGACGTTGCGCTTCCGTTTTGAATTCGAAGCCATAGTAGTTCACAACTGAACAAAAGAGTACGTACACACCCCCTCATTCGGAAACAAACTGACCTAATATTCCGCGCAGATGTTTACCAAATCACAAACAACTGAAAATCCCCAAATATCCCTCACCTTGGGTTTTTCCATCATTTTTGGCCTCACGCGAAACAACTGCTAAGCATTGCACTGCTCGAAAACGTATCCGGAAACTGGTTCGGATATTTGACGCTCCGGATAATAAACGTTCGGATAAACGACGTTCTACTGTATTGTGTAATATTAAATGTGAACTACGAGTATATCGCTTACTTTTTCGCATCTATTTCCTATAGAAAGATCTTGTCCAATCAGTGGTAACAAATTTCTTCCCATGGATGACCAACATCTATTAAATACAAAGATTAACAACATATAATACATAACATGTTAGGAGAATTTCAAATCAGTACATATTTATCAAAAATACCAAACTTATTCGAATGTAAGCCACCATAGATTCTAAGCAGCCCCCCAAATACTCAAAATGTTTTTGTGAAAAAACGTTGCCATCGATTCTAAGCCGCATCCCAAATCGCTACACATTTTTGAGAAAAATTTAAAAAAAAAAATTCCTAAAAAGTTTCATTAATATCTGGTACTTAAGAAATCTTAAAAAATAAATTTTAATGGGAAATAATAAGAAGTTAATAAAACTAATTAATTTTACCAGTTTTTAAAGCTTTCAAATGCATACGTAAACCTATAATTCACTGGCGTAGATAGATAGCTCTGTATCAAAATAAATTTTAAATTAGTTATGTAAATTTAAAAAGTTAATTAATAAATCAATATCAAAATTCATTTCTTTTTAAGAATATTAATTTTATACAGCTGAGATGGGAAATGAGAAATTTTTGTGTCCTATATTTTGATATGACTATATATATTTAATGTTGTTATAAAATGAATTAGCTTAATTTTTCTCATAATTTTATTCAAGTAGTTTTTCAAAAACTTCTTTAATTGCTTACCTACTTGGTAAATATTTAAATGTTTTTAGCAAACTTACCCGTTTCTATCTCCTCTGAAACGAACGTACCATAACTGCGACGTTCTTTCTACAAATCGTATGCATGTCATATTCTCCCAGTGTTCCATTGCCTCCCGTATCATTCTTCTTCCCAAAGGGTTAAGAGCTGTTTGAGAAAATAAAATTTTAATTTATTAGAAAATGGTATCAAAATGTATAAAGGAAAGTAACGGGAAAATAAATAGTTTAACTCTGAAATTTTTTTTATTAAAACTGCTGCAAATGAGGACTAATTTAGTTTAATATACATATGAGGTGTATATAGTGCCTACAATGGTATAAATTCAATGAGAATTTCTAAATGCATTTTTTCTCTTTTATATATGAAAAAAGTTTCAGTAATTTTGAGTCATACAATAAATGTTTAAATTAACAAAAGTATTAAAAAAATGAAAAATACAAGGTTAAAAAAATTATAAGACAAATCGTGTAAAAACAAAATTGAGACACTTAATATGATATTGGCCCTCCATTTTTCCTGATAATCTCGAACGCTGTGTTTTTCATTGAAATGATCAGGCTGTTAAGTTCAATTTTAGAATTATTTTTCCATTCTTTTACAATGGCTACTTCCAATATATTCGAAGAGGAGAACAGTTTATTTTAAGCATATTTTTTGCAACATAATACAGTGACAAAGGTTTTCTATGGAGCACAAACCTCTCATTTGGACATGGCAAAATATAAGTTTTTCTTTTTTTTTGAACCATTCTTGGGAGGATTTAGATGTATGGCGAGAAGTATTGACCTGCTGAAATATCCTGTTTGCAACACCTAACAAAGATCAATGCAATATCAGATGATAATACAATATAGCTCGATATTGGGCAGTTTCCTTACTTCCTGAAATTCTCTAAATCATACAATTCATCATGAGTAAATGCTTCCAAACTATTACTGATCCTCCTCTCATTAGCCGGTTGAAGCATTCTTTCCTTCCTTTCTTAAGTCATTGCAAAAATGTTTGCAGCCTTCGTTTAAGGTAAAATTCCTTTTCATCAGAAAATATAATTTTTTTCCCACTCTTCGTTCCATGACAGGAGATTTTCCGTCCATTACAGTATATTTTCTCGATGTTTCACAAATTTGAGTGTTTTCTTCATTATCACAAATGTTGTATCAGTATTTGATTTCAGACTATTCCAAAATGCGCCATGAGGAGTTTTTGTTTTGTTTTGTTGCTGAAACGTTTCTAAATTTCCCTAGTTGAAAGATTTGTGTTAGTTGATAGTTCACAAATTGGTCGATCGTTCTTTGGTATTAAAATCTGCTTTCTTCCAGATCATTTATCTTGTTTGAATTATCTTTTATAATTATGGCAAAATATGAACCTGCATTTTTGCTTCTGAGGTAATACTTTCATAGATTTCCAGCAGACTGTTGCTGGAAATCTATGCTTTATAATGATTCTGATATAGATGATGTATAATATGCTAATTTTTTCACTTCTCTTCAACTCTATTCAAAAGTTTATTGAATAGTCTAGAAGTATATTTTCTTTGTCGTTTCTCCCACATAGCGGGTTGATTCTGCGAACATATGATCACTCTGGGGATTTTCTAGTTTTTCAACTGGACAATTGCCAGTTCCATTTCAAAATCGGTGATTGTCCTTATTGCATATATCATTTTCAGTACTTTCCAGTTTCGTAACTGGGACTTTTAATCTGTTTAAAAGCTTTCTTTGTTTCATACAAAAAATGACTCTCAAAGGCATGGGCAGTCTAATCAGCTAAATCTTATATATAGATAGTTCTCGGAAACATATATTCCATACTTCTTTACACAAGGTTTTATCATTTTGTTTCATATAGGCTACTTCCTCAGCTTACTTTCTGTTGAATAGAGTTTATTTATAATAACTCTGTTCCATTTATTCGGAGTTCAGCATAATATCATATCTACTAATTTTTTTTTAACATTTATAAACCCCGTGCACCACCGAACGTATAACACGTAAACAACACAGACAGAAGAGAAAGATTAAACACAAACATCCATGCCTTCTCCGGATTCGAACCAGTCCCTGCGCACCGCAGTCAGCTTCACTGACCACTATACGGATGGGGGCTATCTACTAATTTGTATATCATATAATCATATCTACTTATCATAATATATTTCTCCATTTTGATAGGTACTTTGTATTAAAAAAAATACATTTTTATCTTAACGTAAGAAAAATGTTTTCTTCAACATTCACTGCATCAATTCATGCTGAGTATCGACTTTTGACGTTGCAAGAAGTAATGATATTTAGCTAATATGTCATACATATCCCAAACGACTGAGTGAAAGCTCATATTCATTGAAGAATATTGATATTTAATAGATATTAATCTTTCACTATAACCTATACAAAGGACATCCAGAAAATAAAGACCGTTTGGCTATAAAGAATACAAATACATGATATTTATAAGGAAAAAAAAACAATTATTTTACATACCTTGAAGCCTCTTTCACGTTACATTATCATTTCATACATTTTTGTCGTATTTGTTCACGGGCTTCAGAATTCCCATATTGTATTGTTCTGCCACCAGTGCATTAAGCCAGGTGGTCACTGTATTCACCACCTTTTCATCGCTTCCGAAACGCTTACATCCCAGAACTCTTACCATCTTTTCCTTCAACTTAGGAAAAAATGGGTAATCGCTAACAGCAAGGTACAGACTATTTAATTTGAATGCTGTGAACCCAAAGCTTAATGATATGGCGGCAAAATAATAAAACATTAATTCTGAAGCTCGTAAACAAATACGACGAATGTTACATTGTAGAAAATGCTTATGTAGAGAAGTAAAGGAAGCTTCAAGTTATGTAACAGAGTTTTTTCGAATAAATGAATATTTGAATATTGTGATTTTCATTTATTATAACTAAACGGATTTTGGATGACCCTCGTACGTTTGCAAAGAATATCCTGTCTGTATGGCTTAATATCCGAGCTGGAAAGAATTTTAAATTTTTTCCCCATGAATGTTATACTGAATATTTACATTTAATCATAATGCATTCCCTTTTGTATTCGTTAACTCGGAAATCCTTTACCCTACATGCTAAATGCATTTTTGTTCATTTCCGTGTTTGTTTTTATGCTTTTAAAATAGAAAAAATTGCAACAAAACATATTTAAGTTCGGTGCGGAGACGTTAACTGTTTTAAACAATAACATTATTGTGTGAAATCATTCAAGCATGTAAAAGGACAGTTTACTTTAAAATAAGTTCAATGATTCTTGTTGAACGGCAACATGTGTAAATATTATTGCTTCATTCTATAACTGATTCATATATTTTTCTGTTATTTTAAAACGTATTTTTTATTTCTTTTAAACTTAGCAAAATAGTTCAAATCATGCTCCCCCCCCCAAAAAAAAATAAGTAACTTTGACAATATCTTAACTAAACTGCATTAATTGAAGAAGGTTTCTACTTTGCATAAACCAATTATATATTATAATAAATATTACTAAAATATCATGGAAGTTATATTAAACTTCAGAATAGTAACCCCCTCTCAAATGAGTAACACATTTAACGAATTTTAATGAATAATATAATTAAATCGGATCAAAGGACGTAGAACATTCTTAAATTATTTCTTTGTGTACTTCATGTTACTACAAATAAATCTTTTTAGTCAGACTACAATACAAAAGAGTAAAATGAATTAATTTTGTAAATAAAATGGTGTTATCTGAAAAGAAAATATAACTGGACTCGAAAATATTAATATTTTTACACTTACAATAGTGCAATGTGTAGTACACAGTAGATCGGGACCAAAGTGCTAATAAGTTGATAGTTCCTTTTCTGTGAGATAATTCTTTATGGTCATCAGCATATTTTGGAACAACGATGTCTCCTTCAACAATTCTTTCACCGGATTCTGTGAAACTTGGATTTCCACCGAATAGAAGAAGCTACAAAGTAAAATAAAAAGTACATAATAAACACTAAAATTATGCATCGTTATTACAGAGAATTTAATTACAAGAAACAAAATAGTCAAAAGTTATTTGTAAAGGAACTCGACATAGCATTCGCGAATTATTATCATCTTTAGATGTAACAAAATTATACCTTATCATCAGATATCTCCCTCAAATCTTCTTTAGATTTCAGATCCTGGGGCTACAGAGAAGATGAAATAAAAAAATTAATTAAAATCCACAGTAATAGTGTTTTTGAAATCGTTAAAGCACGATTATACTATTAAAAGCTAATATTTTATAAAATAGAATTGTATGTTACACTAGAACTTCCCGTAATACTTTAACAAAAGCTCTTTAAGTACTGAAAGTTTTATAAATTGCCAATATTTGTATAAAAGAATTTAGTACCAAAAATAACAAACGCGTATATACGGTATCGTATATATACAGATTATTTACAGAGAGTACACGAGGAAATTTCTAATATTCAAATTTTTAAAGTCGTTAATACAGCTTGTTGATTGATAAAAACACAAATATTTGATAAAACTATACGAAAATACATGTACTCATAAAGGCATTTTTAAAATGTAATTTAAGCAGAACACGCATATAAAAAGTTACATGCTATTATTTTTTCAAATTTTGAATTTAATAAATGAGTTAAGTTCGGTTCATATATTTCAAAGCATTTTGTAATTTCAATTTTGCTGTTTGCTAATTTAGAATAACAATTTATAGATGTATTCTATGCATCTCAATGCTCTCTTTTTTAACAACAAAATACATAAGCCAATTTAATAAAATATATAGAGAGAAAGTCGTTGCTTTCTAATTGTAGCCAACTAAAAAACAAATACAGCATGATATCCATTATCTATTTGTATATTTTCTCAATATTAATCGATATTGTAATTGAGTTATTTCTTAATTTCAAATCTAAAAAAATATATAAATAAGGAAACTAATATTTTTCATAACTTTTTTCTTGTATCCAGCCGATATTATTTTTGAAAGTAAATAAGAAGCAATTACTGAATCCTGTCTGTCTTCATAACCGATGTAGATATAATCTCCTTCATCGTCTTCTTTGGTAGAACTGTCTTGCTGGTCAGCCTTTTCGCAGCTATCGGATGATAGGTGCCCCGATTTGTACATTTCAGGAGGTAGGTCGAGATTTAATCCCTTTATTGAGTAAAGAAATAAAGTTATGATTAGAAGATAATGTAAACTAAAATTGTCGATTATTTGCCTTAAAATCCGCTACATACTGTAACATTAAATAATTTTTACAGATCTAGTTTAAAAATAATGCATATCAGTGTCTACAATGGCTATTTTTTATTTATTTACGTCGTTATAATTCATTAATTGTATTGACTTTTTCATGTGCATATGTAAGGAACAATATCAGATAATTTTTATAAAATTTAAAAGCATTTTTGGTGTATAAAATTTTTTAAAAAAATTTCCTTTTTTATCAGTTTTTGTCTAACTTGGAAAAAAATGCTTATATTTATTACTATTAGCTATTACTTTTATTTTTTACATTATTTATGAGTAGTTTGCCATGTTATCCAGATTTAGTAAGAAATCCCAGAGTTAGCTCATATGCGGCATGCTAATGAAAATATATGCAATATACATATTGTTGCAAATTTTGTGTAATGGATGCTTAAAATAGTGTAAATAATTTAATTCTGGATGTGTAATACATTAACATTACTTTCTATTGTACTTATTTCATGTTTAAATTGTAATATTCGCTTGTCGAAACAGGACAAGTAGTGTTTTGACTATTGAAGAGTCAGAATTGTCTTGAGCTGTTGCTTGCGAATACATTACGTATTTGTATTTCTAGACAATTCTAGTGTCTGAGTGCTGTATAAGGTGTAAGATATTCTGGAATTTATTTCGCAAATTTTACTGTTGTATCCTGCATTTCTAAGATTTGTTTTTCGACAATAAATTTTCGTCGCTCCGGTGGAGCTGTCTTGCTCTTTGAGACTGATCGTAAAGAATCCTCTAACCCCAATCAACATTACAATATAATTCTTAACAGAATTTAAGGTATTTAGATGCCTTATTTTTATTCCTTTTTTTGGCCAGGCTATTTCATGAATAATATTTTGAAAATGATATTTGGTTTGATAATTTTTACAGTAATATACACTGCTGGCCACCGTAAATGCAACCCAAGAAAACAAGAGATAGCTCAACAAAATTTATTTTGTAGATAACATGTTGACCAAGTATCAAATGATTAAATTTATAGACTTCTGTGAAGTGTGGTTCCTGCCAGAATCAGTACAGTAGCCCATGTTGGAGATCACCGCTGCCACACGCCTCGGCATTGATTTAAAGAGACTTTAGATGTGTTCTTGGGGTACAGCAGACCAAGCAGCTTCCACACGTTGCCAAAGTTGATCTGGTGTGGTAGCTGGGAGGTGTAATCTGGGTCAATCGTTGAGCAACCATGGACCCACTGTTTTCTATCGGCGAAAGATCCGGAGAGCGAGCCGGCCAGGGAAGCAATTCAATCTGGTGATTGACGAAGAACCTTGGGCAATGCGTGCCACGTGTGGTCGCGCATTATCCTGTTGAAATATGGCTGTAGCCAAGCCCTGAAGGTAAGGAAGACAACTGGCACCAACACCTCGGAGATGCAGCGCTGGCTGTTTAAAGTACCGCAATGCGTACTAAAAGTGCGAGAGTGATATCCAATACCTCACCATACCATAATAGCCGGTGCAGGACCAGAGTGGCGGTGCATAACGCAGCTGTTCGGCATCCTCTCTCCACGGTGTCTCCAGACTCGAATCCGACCATCGTGGTGTTGCAGACAGATGCGTGACTCGTCAGTAAAGACAACTTCATTCCATTCTGCCACCACACCTTCTTTCATCGCACCATTGGCGCGGAGACGTCTGTGGTTCTGCGTCAAGGGTAGACCAAGCAATGGACGTCTTGCGGACAGACCACTCTGCTGTAAACGGCGTCGAATGGACACTGAATGATGCGTTACGACTCAATGTGCTGTGCTATTGTTCGTGATGTGACTAGTGATCCGTCACTGCCATGCGCACAATTTGCCTGTCCTCACGTGAAGTGGTGCACTGAGGTGGATGCGATCGACGACGTCGGTCCGTTGTACCCTATGCTTCCAACGGTCACATATCCGCATTACAGTTGTTTGGTTTCGTCCAACACGACTACCGATTTCCCTGAAAGATAATCCACAATCTCGGTAGGCCACTATCCTTCCTCTGTCGAGCTCGGATACTTGATCAAAAGCTGATCGCTGTTTTCGACGAGACATAACTGATCGTTTTTGAAAAACCACAAGAAAAACACTATTGCCGAACTTGAAATCGTCGAAATCTCCAAGCCTTAATAGCGCTTTGAGGTGGCGCCACAAGTGTGCGTGATGTGTGTTGCGCTGAAAATTCTAATCATTTGCATATCTCACCTCCGCTAATGCATGTTGTAAATTTCATGTCATTTGCGTGCTTCCTTCAGGGTGTTGCATTTACGGTGGCCAGCAGTGTAATAAACGCCATCTTTTAAAAACTGCTTGAAATGTAAAATTGACACAATTTATTTTATTTTGAAAATCTCACAATTGTTACCGAAAATTTAATAGGAATTTAATGGATAACTTTATTCCCCCCCTCCTTAACTTATACAGATAAAATAAACTTGAATTTATGTCATGAAAATTTCAAAAAATAACAAATATGAAATGTTAATGTGATATTTCAGTGCTATTAAAAGGTGGAATCGTAAGATGTTTCTTTTTACAAAGATGAAATGTTTTGTGTAGTTAAATTTTTTACTATAATTAACACTTATCCAATTTAAGCACTGCTTAAAGATTAATAATTTAATTTTAATGTTAGATTTACATCTAATCATTTAGTGTTTTGTTTTGAAATTGAAATAGTAACTTTAAGTATGATGAAGTTACGTAGAAAAAGAAAGATGAAAAGTAATTTTTCTTACTGGAAATTCTTCTTCTTCAGTTGGATGATCTGTTGGGTCATCATCATTTTTAATTGGTGTTGCTAGTATCTGAGCATGAATAGTGTAATTAGAGCAAGTATTACACGAATAAGTAAATTTTATCAAATGAATGTTTTTAGTATTTGATCCGATGATAAAATATTAATAAATATTTAACGAGAGCAAGATCTTTTATGAAATATATATTTTCCGTTAAAGTGTATAATTCAGTTATTTATAAAGTAACAAAACAAGTCAGTTAAAGTATATAATAGATGAAAAATTTCATACCAAACCTAGTTATTCTATGAAATAACAAATGATAAACAATAAAAGGAGAATTAACAATTTCAAAGTTATTTTATAAATTAATTGATCATTAATAGCTAAAACCTCTCGAAAAATACATTTTATTCCTATTATGGATGATTAATTGACAAATTGATAAGGGAAATCTGATGATATAATTTATCATTGCTCATGTTTTTTCATCTGTTACTGGCACAATTAACATTTCTTCTCCTTGAAATTCAAGGATATGATAATGCTGGAGTAACCAATAGTCACGTGGTGCTTTTTCTGTGCTAATTTAGTACTTTTTGCTTCTTCTACCAAAGTTAATAATTTTTGCGTTAATAATTAGCATATTAAATCTTTCTTATTTACATTTTGGTCTCCCATTCCTGCAAAAGTCATTTCTTGAAAACAGGCTGCAGAAAGTTTTTGTATAACTATATATATATAATACATAATGAAAAACGCTAGCATGCATAAATATACCGTCTAAATTCTACGTCTAAAAGCAACGAAATGAAGCGTATAAACAACACACACAACACGTCATTGCAAAGCAGATATAAGCGGTTCAAAACTGACTAAACGCAGCTAGAATCGGTTCAAAGAACTTTCGAGTGCTTTATTTCATACTCTATAATCAAGTAATCGTTATTCTATAGAACATCTAGTTAAATCGTAGAATTTTATATACTTTAACTGACTTGTTCAGTTATTTCATGAAATACTAGTTATTCTACGAAGTAACGGATTTCACACTTTAACGGTTACATATAGACTCAAGAGCCAAAACAATATGACCACCTGTCACTAACGAGTTGGCCCACCTTTGGCGCGCAACACAGTTTCAGAGACGAAAGTGTGGTTCTACAATATGATAATTGGATCCTTCTAGACCAGGAAAAGGGAAGAAATCTTAGGACAACTCCTTTGAAACTTCTCACTCATCTCATGATTCACATGGGGGGAGGGGCTATTTTACGACACGACACTCCAACACAAACGCGCCTTAATTAGCTTGTTAAAAAAACGTGGAACCATTCTTCTCATTTCTTTTCCCCTGATTATTCTTTTTGGCTAGATATTTTTAACTCTATATCTTGATTAGAACGATATTTTAATTATATTACAACGCAAAATATTTTTAATGTAAATGGATTAATAATTTTTTTTTTGAATTTTTGTAAAGTATTAATAACATAAAAATAGCCATTTTAATCAATACTGAAAAATAATTGCTATTATGCATCTCTCTATGCTGTATATCAAATATCATCATTATTACACTTTTATTAAGTTTTTCCACGCAATTTATTTGTGAGAAATTTAATGAAAATATTATTGTATGTGTAAAATATACATCTAAAAGAAATTATATCGATGTCATGCTTCTATTAGAAGTCTATTTTTATAACTATTCGACAGTGTGTGAAAAAACTTCATGTAAGATTATAGCGAGATAAAAGGTCAAAAATCAAAATGACCTTAGAAGTAGTACATATATATATTTTACATTGAAAAAATATGAATTTTTTCGTTTACTTTTTTGCTGTTTCTTTTTTAAGTTGCTTTCTTAAAAAATGAATGTTTTAAAATCATTAATTAAACTCATTGTTTTTAAAATTTTTATTTCCCCTTCCCCCCAAAAAATATAAATTTTTTAAAAACACGTAAGGAAGGAAAGTACCTTTATACATTGTAAAGATCAATTTTTGAAAAATATTTTTAAAAATTATTACAGAAGGCTAGAAACGTTTTAAAGCAAACCTAATCAATATCCAACAGTAATTACGCTCTCTGCAATAAAAAATATAGATGTGAACAGAAACTAATATTATAAAAAAAGTAAACAAATAGATTTTTCGTTAATTTCTGATTGAATTTCATTGGCTGGTCTCTTTTGTTTTGTTAATATCGCACTTCGAAACAACGTGAGGGGTATAGAGGTGACGAAATTCGCAATTTTAAATTACGATGAATTCAGGAGGATGACACCTGATTTGACATTTTACTCTCCAGACTGTTCAGATTGGAAATACACTATTAATATTTTTTATTTAATATAGAGTTATATAACAGGGGCGTAGCTAGGTAACCAAACGCCTTGGTGCAACAACAAAAAACACCGAGGGTCCTATTTTGATTGGACTTTATCAAGTAAAAATATATTAGTATTTTAAATGTATAAAGAGCTATTTTAACATCAGCCCTTTATCATAATCTGCAGAATATAGGAAGTTGTGTTAGCCTAGTGGACAAGGTAACAGACTAGTGGCTGGTATGTCATGAGTTCGAGCCCAGTACACACACAACTGAAGACCCGCCGTGTAGGGTAGCAATGCACGTCAAATCTGTTGAGAGCTCAAAAGTCCTCCCGTTGGTGTGGTGTGGTAGTTAGGAGAGGGAATGGTAGCTCTGGCGTCGTCCTCGTCACTTGACCATGGTTCAAAATTACAAGGTTCGTCTCCAAAAGCCCTCGTCTTAACAGTGTGACGTTAATATTCACTCACGCAGAACAGAGGAAAGTAAAGCTACATACTATTACAGGTATGTGTATGAGTTTTCCTGAGTAAACTTTAGTGAGATTACCCAGGTTCGATTTAACACGGGATAGACCAGGAAACGATACAAAAAATAAGCATCAACATGAAAATGATACAATATTATAATTATTTTTAAAAAACACCCCTGCAAAAGTGGGAGTGAGACAAAATTACATAAATCTATTTGTCGTAGTCTCCCACTACCCCCCGGGTTATTAATTACCCTTTGCATATTATCTATGTTTGGATATGTAGGATTCATAATTAATGACTACTCAAATAAAATAAATCAGTTATTTATTATTTCCTTAGGATAGAAATACACAATTAATAATCAAACTTTAAGAACAATAAATTATCATGGAGTGCGATCAGAATTCAATTATGAACGACGGAATACTAACTGATACCACGAGGGAAATAACGCATACAATCAAACTACACATTTAAATCTAATCTACAAAAATCACAGACCTGATATCTTCTTCGGAATGAACTTGGAAACTAGTAGAATCTATGAAGTGGCTTCAATCCAAGATATCTTCAATTACGTCTGAACCAAATTAATGAATCTTTTTCAATAATCTTCTTTCCGCTATCAAACTTCACTTAGTTAAACTAAATTCTTAGAAACACTTTCTTAAGTAATCACGTAGTTTACTCTTCAATCAAAACACGGAGTCCTCCTCTATCAAACCACTTAGTCCTCCTCTACTCTTCATTTCATTTCTCCCTTTTATATCTCTTTCGAACTCGCTAAACCCGAAACTATCTTATTTGCATAAGTCACACTTTAAGCTCTCAGCGGGGATTGGTTAAAATAAATACAATTTAAAAGTTTATAAGAGAAGGTTAGTGAAACGCGTAAGCACCCGTCACATATTTATTACAGATACGAGTTGTGGCGAAATACTCGAAGAGGAAAATAGCTTATTATGAATAATACTGTTATTAAAAAAAATTACCAAGAAGAAATAGCTTCCTGTGTAAGTTTAAGACGCATTTTTCATGGAACCTGAAGCTTATTTCAAGTAACACTTGAAAAAATGAAAAAAATTGAAAAATAACATAAATTTTCAATAAGTAAATTCGCAACATCATATACACAAAGAATGGAAAGAGAGGCCCCTGACCACTCCCAAGGTGTTCTCTCTCAAAATTAGGGTGGAACCGAGCCAAATCGTACTGTCACCTGCATGGTACTCAAAGCTACGGCTAACGACAGGCGTACAGTCTAGCCCGATGCCATGATGAATATCGTGGGCCTCGATCTGACTACCTCAGACAGGTGGCATTAGTAACAATAACAAGGAAAGGAAGGATTTTCTCTCTGAATTGTTTAACTTTGTTTTAATTTTAAGAAATACTTAAATAGCAGATAAATTTAAAATTTTAGGTTTTTTCAGAATACACAAGCATTCTTCCGTTTCAATTTTATAAAAGAATGTAGAACTATAATGTACATCCTTCAAAAGTTATCTAGTGAAAAAGGAAGAAAGCCAATCAGTTTTTATTCTTTTGTGTTCATACTTTTTGCTATTGAAAAAAATAGAATAATTCCATAACAAAATTTTATTTGATGCTTTAAAGTTTGTACTTAACAGGAAAAAAAGTGAAAATAAATCTTCATATGCATTTTCAAAAATTAGCTCAAAAATTTCCCCTTCATTTTGTTACAAGTAATCGTGAATCGCAATATAATCAACATCATATGTACCAAATATTCAACATGCACACAGAAATTTGTAAATCAAGA